>QNGE01000649.1:0-90013 GCA_008508345.1 Paragonimus westermani
CGAAACTCGAGTCTAGTGCTTCTTGTCGAAAGGGGCTGGCTGAAAAGTCTATCTAAATGCGAACGCTGTAGTGTAACGTCGACGAGTGGTTTGTGTGAGCTAACCGCAGTGGATAGGGCTGGGTCGGGCAAAATGCGTACAAACAACAACAACACCTGCTAATAGCAGACACACATGCATACACGTAGAGAGCTGGGTGTTCTGGCGAGAATACAGCGTCCCTGGTTGACAATTTGGCAAGGGCCAGTCATTTGTAACGTTTTTTCATCTCTCGAGAGTAGTAGCAGCCACGGCTTCCGCCGGCAATACACTCCGGTTCAAGCGAGTTGAGAAGATTATTTATGTCGCTTGCAAAGTAGGGGGTAACACGTTGCTTGCACCTTAAAATCGTATCCTGCTGTGATTGTGGCGTTCCCTGGATTGAGAATGTTTGACAAGGGTGACTTTTTGTGATCACAATTTTGTAGGTGAGGGTTGCGTCTCGCAACAATCATCCGTAAGCCAGTGGGAGTGGATTCAGAAGCCCCAGTCAGTCTGTACTATAGTACGAGTCCTTTTATGCATGTCGTTACACAGATTCAAAATATAGGGATTACAGAAAAAATATTTTTGGTCACCGCATTCCATCGTGTATCTTGGTAATTTTGGTTTTTCACTTACTTCTGATTCATTCATGCTGCCAGTGCTTAACGTCCTTCCCGAGACTAAAAGTACAACTGGCATTGCTCCTCGTTAGCTTGAAATGCTTTCTTCATACAATCTGCTTCCTGGAATCTATATAAATACGCGGAGACCAGCGCGCTGAATTTTGATTTCCATTGTTGTTCGGTTTTCCATGGTGGAAACTGACTCGATATCATTCTGTTGAGTTGTCCCAACGGGAGAGGTCAGGTCCTTTTCCAGGGATGGAGTGTAACGCGCAACCGAAACCAGCGAGCGCGCACGAGTTGAATTTGCGTTTTGTAGCGGGGCGTGCTGCTATGTTTTAGGTGCTGTCTTAGCTTACGTTTGTGTGAGTCATGTGCATGGATTACTGGGCCTTCGGCTCATGCTTGTTCGTATTAGTCCTCTTTTCAGAACTGTTGTTCGAACCCCTACATCGAAAGAACGCCGTTTCCTGGTGCGTCCACGTTGCCCGAAGGTTGGTCCACGAAGTCACGGGCATTCAAAGTAGAGTAGGCTGGCCTGTGTGTTACAGGAGTGCATGCTTACAGGCTTACCTTCAACAGTGGTCGCGGTAGAGTATCAAAGATGCGCGTAACGTGTTCTGCTGGACACTTCCGTGGTGGTTTACTATATGCTGCCAACCTACTGTTAGCTTTCTTTGGCCGCTGCAAGCTTATTGGGGTTACGACTGATGTTTGCGCAAAGCAGAGTTCTAAGGTCTTCGGGAGAAAAGTAAGCGGTTGCCACTAGTGAGATGAACTTCGCCACTCTCTCGCAGTATAGGCACAATTTTTGACTTGCTAGGGGTAGACTTTTTCTGTCGCTCACTCATGTGCAGTGTCGAGATCTTGCTGCAAGACAGCAATTTTCTGAGGAGCGTAAGGTGCGCCACACTTTAGCATCATCCGCATAGGGTGTCGTTCAACAGCTCGCAAATCCTTCAAAAACAATGGGCACAACAACTTGTTTAGTATGGATCCTTGGGGAGCTCAATCGGGAGCCCTAAACGTTGCATACGGCTTGCCGTTGACCTTGAAGGATTGTGTCCTGCCTGATATGTAGTACTGAATCAATTTTCAAAGTTAGCTGTCAAGACCCGTGACTGATAGCCAACCAAACATAACACGGTGATTCCACCTACCAAAAGCTTTAGTAAACTTTAGGGGAACAACATGTAATACGTGGTTCTCCTCTGCAGCCGTGTCCCACGAATCTATTATTATGAGCAAGTTAGTGGTACACGAATATCTTTCTCAGAATTCATGCTGGTGATCCGTTGAGTCTGATTAATTGCAACCGTTACATTATGCTATCGACTACTATGTTTTCCAGTGCCTTGAGAATAATAGGAAGCAATGCCGTCGGCGGGTATTTGCCTTCATCGGCACCGTCGTTCACTTCATACCTGCGAGAAAGCACTCAAAATTCCGTAATGGTTGAACATATCGCGAGCTCCTCAAAATTCTTTGGAATTTGAGCGAAGAATAACGTCCGGTCGAGAGGTCTATGCGTTTCCCGCAAAAGTATATGCGTCCCCACCTTGCTTACATCATGAAAACATTTTCTGTACACTTCCCCGGGACTATCTACATGGAATAATGATCAAATTCTTCGCCATTACAACCCCTCTATCCTTTATGCACTTGTTTGAGGCCACCCTGAGCATTAGGCTAGTGATCACCTTGTGGAGTTCCAATTGACGTAACAAATTGTGCAGATCCCAAATGCTATCGTCTCAGAACCATGTAGTTCAAAGATTTCTGCCTAAACATGAATTTTTCATCCATATAATGTCTGTTCTGTTGCTCTTTTCACATAGCTGACTCACTGTACAATTTCCAAATCTGGTGTTCGAATGTCTTTATGCTAAAAATCTCACAAATGCGTCCAGAAATATATCACTATTACCATTATTATTATTATTATTATTATTATTATTATTATTATTATTAACTGGAGGTCCCTTGATCAATCAGGGCGTTGCGTAACAGTCTGAAACAGGGAATCGTGTGTCCGGTAACGTCCAGAAGAACACTGACCTCAACAGAGTCCATCATGTGCTGCTCGGCAGTTGGAAGTGAGTCCAAATTAGATGGGTCGTGCCCCCTCTGCAGTGAGTGCATCACTGTGCGCGTTCCATTTGATCGACCTCCAACGTGAGATTGTAGAACTCTGTGGCTTCTGCACCGGAAGCGATTCCACTGGCAAAGTCGATGGTTGGAAAGTCGAAATCCCCGGCTATTAGTACTCGACCATTTTTTACTGCAACTACTTGGTGATAGTTAAGCTTAGGGCCTGGGGCCATATTGTTGACACAGAGAGTGGTCAGAAGGTCGGTGGTCAGACTAACTGAGCAAGAGTCAGCCACGTTTATCCAAAGAGCATTAGGCAGCGCCAACAGGTGGTGTACTTGCAGCACTGAGGCCACGGCTTTATCCGAAGAGCGGATCGTTACTTCTTCTTCCATTTCATGGACTCTCTCGGTGCGATGAATTCAGCGACGTGAGCTGTCGCTCTCTTAATCGGAGTAAATCTGGGATTGATCACGCCTAGCTAGTGCTGTTGGTCTTGAGGGAGCTTCAACTGAGTGGGTTTTCTCGGCTTTGGCGGCTTGTTTTCGCAGGTTTGCCCCATTAGTGTAAATATACCATTAGGGGGTGACACACACGCTAGTGTCATTGTGCACCCGCTGACAGTGGGCGGCACTGGAGAGGTGACTGTTTTCAGGGTTAAACCGAACCCTGTTTGTCTGGCGCCTGAAAGTTTCTGAGGTCGATGAGTTTCTCAGTGCAAGCCGACTGAGCAGCAACTTGTCGGTCTGGGCCTTAGCAGGTTTAACATATGAAGCTAAATATTTTGCGGTGTTATACTGATGTATATCAGTGTTATGTGTCTGAAAGCCTCTGTTTGCTTTCCATGACTTTGAGACCTTTCATAGCGCCCCCTCGCTCAGTACTATGACCTTAATTAGTTTGGACTCTTGGCGAGAGGTTAGATGTGCATTTCTCGATAATCATTTGATGAAGTAGGCTGCACGAGCTTCTACGTTAACAAAAGCTTACAGCGCATAAACTTGCGTAGGTCAATATCATGCTTATGCACCACGAGGTTGTCGGTAATGAGCAGCTCGGGTATGCCGTGGAGTATCAATCTGTATACGCGGTAGAACTTCGGTGCTCCAGGGTTGTGGTTAGCCAGCTTTGGCGTCTCCCTAATGGTCTGTTGTGAGTTATGTTTGGCTCTGACGCAGTCCCTGGCACGTCAGTTAAGACATGTGTGTGTCACAAGTACGTCCTCAAAATCCTGAAAGTTATCTAGAGTGGTGCGTATAGAGCGGGATCGTCCATCTTGATTGACTTAACACAGCCTATGAAGCGCAAGCCTGCCGCGTGGCTGGAGTTGGAGTGGTTCGCAAGCACCCTGCCGGTGGGTGAGTTAATCTCTTCCATTGTGCCGGAGTGGTTGGTGTGTACTTCTGGTGCGCCGGTAAACAAGAGTCTGTGCTGAGAAATTTGAGGGAAACAAACTAACTTTGAGTGGTCGTGCTTTGCAACCTGTTGGTTATGGAAACTGATGCTGGTAAATGAGTGTGTTGTAGCAAAGTTAGAAGCTGTGCCTGAGTCTAGTGATGTCAACAACGTGTCGTTATATAACTTTCTCTTGGGTTTCCGCTTAATGACTTGCGACCATATCGTTTCCATAAAACTGATGGGCAAATTCCCGGTATCAGGTTGTAAAATTAGCCGGTAGCGGCTATGGGCAGCATTTAGTGGTGCACAAAGTTCCGTGAGTGATGGATGACACAAAGATTCTAGAGCATATCGTGTTAACCCCAGTGTTGAAAATTTCGATGGTTGGTTGTTCAGCGTCGACCGTGGGAATATATAGCTTAATATACGATGCTCTAAAGACTATGAGGCACTACGGCAGAACGAGTGTTGGCGCGTCCATCAGTCGACCATAAAAGTCCAGGAGAAATTCCGTGTCATGCCTACAGTGTATCTAGAACACAGGGGGGCGCATGCTACTGTTCCGCTGCATCGACCGACCAATCTCTGGCAAAGTTTTCGGATGTCTATGGGCGGGTTGCTTGAGAGACCCATTAGGATGAATGGTAGAGTTTTGTTAGGCAATACCTCGGATCACTGTACATTGAAGAAGTGTTGAACTAACGATTCATGTGGACGGAGAATGAAGATCATCCTAATCCTGGCTGATATACGAAAGTATTTAAAACTGGTGAAGGTGTTGGATGTCGATATATTTTAGGCTCAGAGCTAATAGAGAATGGTCTGTGGATGGGGGTCTGAGAGAAGGCGTGAAAACCGACAGCAGGGGATCAGCATGAGCGAGCGTAGTACTAATGGTTGTTAGAAGAATCCATAGGAATATGCATGGTGAACTACTGCAGTACATAGAGTAAGCGTTAAACCAACAAATTGACTGGGCTAAAAATGTGCTGCAATGTCGCGCGGCTTCTTCCCACTCTAGGTTTCCACAATTTCGTACTACCGGAATAACTGCAGAGACATTCAATTCTATTATGACAGGGAGAGCGCTGTGTGTACGATTTATGATAGTAGTACCACATATTCAGTCTACACCAGGAATCGAATCAACCCTCATGAACCTGGTTAACTGCATGTTCAGTTCGGTTAGCTGTCCACTGTTCACTGACACAAAGCAGGGTTCACCGAATGTGTTAGCTTCTGTACTGAGCATCCCGACACCGGAATAAGCAGGGCGTTATATATCGTCCTGCTGTCGATGCAATATTCTGTGCGCATCTAGTAGCCAGTTGGATGGCAGTCCCTCCTGTGCCGAAGACGCATCCAACTTGTTGACGACCCGTCAAGAGTGAAAAGCAATGCGAAGTCGTCCTGGTAGCTGTTTAAGGAGTTTAAGAGGATGAAATCAGAATGTTTGCTCATTTTGGAGAGGGCAATCTGATCTCAGGCCCATCCACATTTCATTTAGTAAAATACGGCGTGTCACAGTAAGGCCACAGAGAAGCCGCCGGTGACTCTGGAGTACATGCTCAGATAATCTAGCCGATGGTTATAAGAGTGGTTGTTTACCTCACCCCCATACGCATGACTACTCTGAGTAATCCCTTACTTCTAGACACTGCCCTCTGTGTCCAAGGGAAGTGACGCGTAGCCGTACCCCACCCTAGGACAAACATAAGACGAGAACAGTAAGCAAAAGATCACTAGAAACCTTAGCGCGCGATCCGCGGATTGCCCCGGAGGCCCTCCCAACTGTAACGCAAGTCTCATGATGTGAGGCCGTGTTTCGACGGTTGCGGATGCTAACATCAAAACTCCAACTATACTACGTGAACGCCTCAACATTTATGAGAATCCTATAGGTTTAGTGTGATCCATATCGATTATTCAAGGATCACTGCGTGGATAACTGAGAATTTGATTTAAATTTACTAGCTGTGATTGTCTATTTATATTTTTGCTCTGTTTTGAGGAGGCTGGACTATTTTTATATTATTTTTAACTGGTGCATCTAAGTTTGATTATTTTCTTTGAATAAACTGCAGCAATCATCTATATCATCACATCAGCTTCCATTCTCATTTCCATTACTCTTATTCGGTCTAAGCCAGAAAAATTACTAATTGCTCAAAATGGACATATTCCCTGCGTAATTTTTTCTTGAGCAACTTATAATTACTGATGAGTAGTCGGGGATTTGATTTACTTTCAAGCTGAACATCACTCAAATTTGATCGCAGCCTTCGCATTCAGATAGACTTTGCAGCCATCTTCTTTCGAAAAGAAGCAATAGACTCGAGTTTCACTCTCATTAGTGCTCGTCAGTAGTGCATATCCTTGCGACGGCCGGGATTTGAACTCCGGCCACTTAATCATGAGCATTGCTCACAAGCGAAAGTATTTGAGCTTTCAGACTTGAAAATTCGGTCGTGCCTAATGTGAGGTCAATGGTGCAGTGGTCAACACGGTTGCCTCATGAATGAATGGCCGCAGTACAAATCCCGGCCGTGGCAGGGATAGGCACTAACTTATAATTCCCATAATTTCTCGATACGTGAACAGTCGCTTTGTTGTAGCCCATCCAGTGACCATCGGTCTGATGGAGCCCAATTCCGTTCTATCTTCCTCTATTACTGAGCGACAACTAGTTGGGGAATTTGTTGCCCGGACACACCCTTCCTTCATTTCCTGAGGATTTTCTACATTCAAGGGAAGCTCCATTTCCTTGCACAGCAATTTACTTGATGCTGTATTTATCCCAGATTTCACGAGCGCTGTCACACTGATCGTTTTGAGGATAATTTATCTTCCCTGCCGTTGGATATTGAGGAAGGCACAAAATAGACTGCCAGATTACGCATAGCTCAGGGGTTGAATCGCTGGCGAATGGCTCAACTCTAACGTTATAATTTCTACATTTCTTTTACAGTGCCATGCACGATGCCCAGCGGTGTTGGGGGAACAAAAGCCGCCAGCCATTGTGGTCCTTAAGGAGCTACATCACAGTCTAGAACGGCATACATTGCCGAACGTGCCTTTACTGTCACGATTTTAAATAGGCTGGCCTAGAAGGGAAACTCTGTATTTTGCTTACTACCTCAGTACCCATTTCTTCCATCTGAGCTCTCATTTCAATGACAGGCTCGACCGACGGAATAATAGTTGAGAATGTGTCCATGCAAGGTGCTCCCAGATGCCAGTGTACAGTCCATATAACTGCACATTTTGCACAAATGCCTTCTATGGGAAAGGCTTTAGGGGATACTTAGCGTACACTCCAAGAAATATGAGCAGAATTCAACAAGTATGAATATCGCCCCTCCTCGAGTTGCTGCAGCAAGAAGGCAATGGCGCTCTTCACAGGCCAGATAGAAGAGGTTGCGGTCAAAATTTAAGGTACAGTTGTCCGCTAGAAAAGAGTGAATCTATGGAGAAACTTCTTCTCTACATCGTCCCCAAGTGTCCAAACCAAGTGGGTTCCGGGTGCTCCCTTCCATCCAGATTTTACCAGTTTAGTTACCTCAAGTATAATAGACTCCGATACCTCAGAAATGTCTATTGATCTTTTTGTTACGCCACCCATAAAGCTAAGCATCACCAGAAATCCATGCATGTCAGTGTAACAAGTGTATCGCTCGACCGTTATTTGCAAAAACGAGAGGAACGGCGTTAAGCCGCCGAAACCAGAGAACCTATCAAGGCTGACACTAAGCTTTGGGTGAAACCAAAGGTAATATTCCCACCACTTTTCATTACTTCCTCCGAACCTCCAGCAGAACTCACCAACCCCGGGGTTCCTCCTAGACCAACATCCGCAAAACCTCAGGTTCAGAGCGGAACCCACCTGAGGAGTAGAACTAACACTCTGTCAGCCTGTACGGATCAAGCCCACGGAATCCTCAATACACCCGCTGCGAAGTGTTGTCCTTGAATTCTGTAGTCAAAACGGTCTACTAAGTTTCTCAAATGCACTTTAAGAATGTTCTTCTGGCAGGCTCTTCAAGCATGTTCCCCAGGCCGACTCAGACTCTACCCAACTGAATCTTACTCCCGCGTAACAACCTACGTAAATTTCCTGACGTGTTCCCCGGGTGGAATCTAACTTCACCCAGTTGAAACTTGTCCCGATGAAACCACACCCCATGCAAATTTTCTTGATCGGAAAATGGAGAATCATCTTCCCGAAGTTCTAAAGAAGAGTGTGGTTATAAGAGCGTCAGCTGCGGCATAATTCAAGCAGGACTCCCACCAACTGAATACAAGTTATGAAGAAGCTCCTACCGCGTTTCAAGAGAAAACTCATAGCTACCATGCGGAATACGGTAGTAGCGGCGAGTCTTTATCTCCTTTACTTATTGCCTTCCTTCCTCAAGCTCCGTCGTTCCCTTTTGCCTCTTTTCACAATTAGTCAAACAGGAGGTTGTCTTTGGGGGGAATGTGTGCAAAATATCTGGGCATTTTACTGGGCTGCCGAGAGTTGAACGGTTGGGTTACGATGCAAATCCTCACATATTTGTTCTTACGTAGACCTGGCTTCCAGCAAAAATAACTGGCGACGAAACGAATCTCTCTGGTACTCCGTTTACCCTGCCGACGCCCCCGAGGGGGATAGGAAGTTTCCGAGATTTTCCTCGGCCACAGTCCCCCAAAATCTACGGTCATCAAGAAGTTTCAGTCCTCCGATACGTGTGATGTTTTGTGGCTACGGATAGCGTGATGCCACCGAAACGTACTCCTGGTGGGGTTCGTTCACCATTCTCCCTCGTGGGGCGCTTCAGATGATGATGCTCTTCTTGATAACCTGGAATACTTCCGAGAACCCCACTATCTTTCTAAGCCTTTGATAACGAATGATATCAGTGAGCCCAAGATATTTTAGTCGTCAATTTCTCCTTCAAACTGTAACAATGGTTCCTCAGTATCTTTATTGATGCCGACACCAGGAGTCGTAGACGGAGCATGTCGATGCCTCAACGCGGTACCGTCCTAGTCAGGTCCCCTCTCTGTCTTACTTAGTTATTAAAACTAGCCACCTGGCAGAGACAGGTCACTAAACTGTCACGTGGACAAAGTGATTACTTTTTACTGACTCTGGACCTTGTTTTTACTAATTACAACAACCGTCAGGAGAGTGTACAACTCGAAGCTTCAGTCACTTTCATGTTAACGGCTTGAGAACCTATCCCGGTCTGTACTTTCTTGATCATCATTCTGTGAACAAGACCTAGTCTACGTTTCAAAGTGCAATTCAGAAAATGGATATTTTCTCTTCTGTCTTTTCACCCACTCCTCGCGTGCAGTCCACGTGGTCTCCATGACGACCATGTTCGTCTATTCGCCGGGCATAGACTTATAGGCAACCAGGGGAATTTGACGCTTTCGTACTGTTCTTAATAGGTGCAAGCAAAGAATGCGCAAACACGTTAGGCACGTAAAGGAATAGGTCACGGGGACGGCTAGTATAAACAACCTCAAGCTTAAATTGAAAAAAGTAAACTTCCAACTTATCCTTCTCGACGGCTAGAGCTTTCTTCACACCCAAGCGGTTGCCGAATCATGCCGGAAGTACCATTAGGTAGTTTTCAACGTTGCACCTCCGAGCTAGCCCCGCAATCCCCTCTGAGTCTATCGGCAATCGTTCCCTACTGCTGAGGACCTTTGGCTCAAAATAAATCAACATAGCATGATGGGTCCAGACAAGATCCACCCTGGGACCTCCAGTGAAAAGGCAGCCATTGTGACGATACCTTTTCACAAACTGTTAAGGCAGACAGTGCAGAATGGCATTCGCCTCAGTGCATGGAATGGAGCCAGGGCCACGCTATGTTTTAGGGAAGGCAGTCAACGTTACCATGCCAGCTTCAGGCCGTTCAATTTTCCTAGCCTCCCGTGGACAGTAATGGAACACTTCCTAAGGCGCATTACTTTTGATAACCTCCTGGGGAATAGTCCTTTTTGTTCTACGCTGCATGAGTTCCTTCCCAACTAGTCATATGTAACAAATGTACCAATCTCAGTGGCTAGACAGAAGGATGCTAGATGCAATGGCCTCATGTCAGACACTGTTTTATCAGACCTCGCTGATGCATTTGATGTTTCCCTCTGTTCTTCAGGGGTTAGGTTGAAAATTTACGACATCCAACAGGGAATCCTTCAGTGGATCACCTCCTTTCTCGATAATGAATTCTAAAGTTAAATCGGGATTAAACCTTCAATTTCCCACTTGATCTCTGCAGGTTTTCCTCTGAGGTCTTTGCTCAATCCCTTTTTATTTCCTGTTTACATCAACAGCCGTCCTGACGATAATTCCAGTAAAGCTTTTGTTCACGCTGATGACCTGGAAATCTGCAGTGCTGATGTTCCCACTGCACTACAGAAAGGTTTTGAAGAGACTGATTAGAAGTCAGGCGACTGGAGTCGCCCCTAACGGTAGTAAGTATGCACATCTTGTGCTTGTCAGCACACTCATCAAAGTAGGTACTACGAAAGTATAACTGGAGAACGATCAAGGCATCTAGATGGCGGTCAGCCTACCGTTTGAGCCTCACTACGAGATGGCTAATAAAAGGGGGCTTGCAACTTTTGGGATCAGTAAGGTGAACCTCTACGCGCTTATACAGGAGAGTGTTTCAAGTATTTTATGGAGTTTGTGTAAGACCTTTGCATGCATAGGTCAAGTGGATGACGTATAATGGCTTGAAGAGGGATACACCCACTGTTGAGTACATGCAACCTGCGTTTACGAAGCTGAGCACTAGCATGCGGTATGTGGTGTGGAAGTCGCCACGTGGAATTCTACGTTTGCACGTACTTGAATTTCGACGACTCCGTGGAGACTGAATGGTTATGCACTGCTTTTAACGTGGGACTTTTTAGACAACCCTTTAACTTGGTGGCTGACAGCGACCAAATTGGTCGTGAGAAGAATGTTAACAAACTCCGTTCTTGGACCTCCTTAAGCAGCAATTCATATCTTACAAGTTCGTTAGCTGCTGGAAAGACTCTTTCTGAAGTCGCTGAATGACCTGTAGGGGTTGTTCGAAATCGCTGTTAGATTATTCGCTCTATCTCTAGTACACGATTTAACTTCCAAAAGCGGTGCTACAACGTGTCTTCAGCTATCTACCTTCGAATCAACGGACGTCGGTTGGATATGAAGAGAGACAAGTGCGGTGGAAAACTCGATTCACCGACTATCCAAACCCCGACACAACAGAAGATCTGACAAACGGCCAATCGAAATATCGCGTTAACGATACAACATCAGGATTAGACGAACGGTCTCAGTGTTTTGCCTTCCGTTATTCGCCAGTTCAGCTGTTCCGTATTCCACCAATTAACATACAGTTTATGATGTTACATGTGCTAATGCGATCAGCCAATGACAGGCTGTGATTTCCGTAATACTGTTGTACATCCATAAATTCGGCTTCTCAATTCATGAACAAGAATTGTTTAGTGCACAAGTACCAGGTCTTCTCCTTATTACTTGCGTGGGAGGTTTCAATTCAAGTAGATTCCTAGGGCTACTCGAAGTCCCTAATTCCGAGTATCACAGTAAGCTACCTGGAACAAGTGACAGGTCTCAAACCCCGAGCCAGTGTTTTGGTCGCTGAAATCTTGGTACGGTACTTCAGGTTCCGTTGCAACACTTCGTTGTTCTCCTCGAAGGGGAAGGATCACCATACCTTTCTGTTGTTAGCGAAAACAAGAGGAGACGGCCATAACTAGTCCAGCTAATCGCTGATGAAACTCAGTAACAACAGCCTTCTACCAATTCTCGCGAAGCCGCAATAGGGGCAGGTAGCCTGTCCGATGAGTGCCGATGGACCCTGAGAGTGAATGACCTACCGTAGAGGAAGTGTGCTATCCAATCCACCACAGGGTCTGAAAGCGTACGCTGTTACTTTGGTGAGCAAATGGTTACGTGGTCCCTGTCAAAGGCCTGGCTGGAATCAAAAAACGCCACGCGCCTTCCACTAATCACCCTCTAGCTGGCAGAAAGCTTGCGAAGCAGAATTGCGATCCTCGAAATCCATGATGTTTCTTATTAGGGATCAAGAAGCGATCTGACTGCTCCTGAAGGCAGCGGGTTATCATCCGCTTCATTAGCTAGCCGAAAATACAATTTGAGTCTACCGGCCGGCAGTCGACCGCATGAAACCACCTTCCTTCCTTGTGTATAGGCACAGTCACTGCATTTTTTACCCCTCCGACAATTTGCATTCCATCAGGAGCTGTTGATTTGAATCTATCAGCCGTACGGATGATTCCGCCGCCAGTTATCTTAACAACTAGGGGTAGGAGCTCTTCAGGTCGGGAGAGTTGTTGACGACCACCAGTTTCAGCTTACCTTCCACTTCTGTCAGAGTGAACGGTATGTTGGCGACACGTGGTCCGACACCGCCAAGCAAGTCACACCGAGTATGATATTGGGATTAGACCGAAACCCTGTATGGAACTACAAATTTACATTTGTTTAAGTTCTCCACAACTTCGTTTCTGAGCAGATCCGCCACTATAGAGTGTTTCGACCTGGATCTGATGGGTCGTCGGATGTACACCCAGAGCCTCTTTTGTGCAGCTGCGGATCCTGCAGTCAGCTTTTCCTCCTTCTGTTGTCACTTTCCTAGCTTCGTGTTACCATATTCATTTGGTGTTTTCCGGTAGGCATTGCAGGAACCATGACGGCAGCTCATCCACTGCCGACGTCCGCTCCAGAGGATGACGCGTAATTCGACATCGAACCAAGGAAAACTTCTGGCATAAGGACGACCAGAATACATCGGCGAGAGCCGTTTCACAAAAGCCATTAGGTTGTCTCTAATTTCTCACCAGCTAGTATTAAGCGTGGCCGCTCTAACGCCTCGCTCAAAAATGCATGCAACCTCCTTAATCTTTTCGAATGGAATTCGAAACAGTTTGTTCCCTTTATGAACTTGGATGAAACACTGAGAAGACGCAATTCATGTGATGGTCTCCGGAGTAACAGTTCGTACATTCTGATCACACATGGACATGTGACTGATTTTAAACGAGTCAAAATTCCACAGAGCGGAAGTCATTGCTTAAGGGATTGAACAGACAGACACCAAAAGTGAAAATCACGATTATGGGACTACTGACTACGAGGGTAGCCGCAGTGTCGACACAAGTTGTTTTTGAACACACAGTGGGGGACTGTGACGTTTACTGGGCAAAGCCTCAGCAAACTGGAGTATGCGTTCCCGGTTGCTCCGAAAGATCACCGAGAACACGTCAGAAACTTTGATTATGTGTCCTGTTTGTATTATGTGCCTGCGACGGAAGAAGCGGGATGCCGTCCATCGGCATCTATGCAGGCTCCAGGCGTTTCTAATTACGTCTCCAACCATTTGGGTACATGCTCCTTGATACGAACAGCTAGTTGTCGGTTTGTCCTCCCTATGTAGCTCATACTGCAGCTATATGCGTATTTGTATAAACAGTGAGATGTGACAGGCGTGCACTGTTTGTTCGTAACCTGGGCGACTGGTATAGTTCTAGTTCGTTGTATTACACACAGTTTTGCAGCGTTATAAGTCCTGGATACAGTCACTGTTAGACGCTTCCTCGTCATTGTTGACCAGCTATCCCCTAGAAGCCGGAGTTCCAAATACACCGTCCTCTTCGGTACCGTCGTCACTTCCACAGTTGGGATGACGGCTTTGCTGTACTTTTTAATAAATCCCAGAGGGTAGCCGTTGACCTAAAGAGTGTCTTTCAGTAAGCCTGACTCTAGTTGTAGCTTTCTTCAGTGCAAATCATCCGTGCTCTATGAGAAAGCGTCCTGACTAGACTTCTCTTATGCTGCACCGGACAGAAGCTTTCGAAATGCATGTACTGTCCAGTCCAGGTAGGTTTCCTGTAGACGGATCTCCCTACTGTGTCATTTTGTCTTCGAGTGACCAGAATGTCCAGGTACGGAAGGCAGTCATTTGCTTCGTTCTCTATTGTCAGTTTTAGGTTCGGTTGAGCCTGGTTCAACTTCGAGAATAACGCATTTGATTCACTGGAGCTGTCAAAGATGGCCAGAATATCATCAACGCAGCTTTTGTTCACCACTGGTTTTGACAGGCTTTGGCATAGTGTGGATTCTAATTTGGCCATGAAGATGTCCGCTAGAATTGGACCCAACGGAATGCCTGTTGCAACCTCAGTACTTGTCGGAAACTATACGTTATGTGTGCATAGGAGTAGTAAATATTTCAGTTCGACAGTCGGGATAGGAAAAGGAGTACTGCTACTCACAATGAATTCGCAAATGCTGCCAACTGTTTCATGAAGCGGGATGTTAGTAAACAGGGATGCCACGTCAAATGAACACATCAGTTTATCTCGGACATTTAAGCCATCTATACAGTTAACAAGTTCCAAACTCTCCTTTAGACTGTACATACTGAACTGGTTTCTGACTGGTTTCAGCAAATCAGCTGGCCAACGGGCTAATTAATGTTGCGGTCCGTTACACATAGACCTGATAGGTCGAAGTGGGACATTGGGTTTGTGGGTTTTAGGCAGTCCGTACATATGAGGTGTGCGCGTACCGACTGGCTTCATCATCCTGCATTGATCAACAGACATGACACCATTTATCCTCAACCCTTCCAGCTCGCAGTAGATTTCCTTTTCCACTTCTTGGACGTTATCAGGATTATCATCCAGGAGAAACTTATGAGTGTAATTGGGAATTTCAAACGTCTTTTCCACGTACTCCGCTTTGTTCATCAACACAACCTCTGAGCCTTTGTCTGGACTTAACACCATCAAGTTCTCATTTTGTCTTATTTCTCTCAGGCGTTGGAAGTGTGCCGATGTTAGTAAGTTGTGACGCTTTTGTTTGTAATTATAATGTTGGTAGGCGACATCCACTAGTTTTTCTTTCAACCGATTTTGATTCTCCTCAGATGTTGGCGAATGTTGCTGAAGTTGATCGTAGGAAATTTCAAACTGGGCATGTAACCCGAGTTCTTCAATTTTCTTTGGTGGTATAGCAAACGTCAATCTTAAAGAGAGGGCTTCCATTTGAGTGGGCGAAAGCGTTCCTGATGTTAAATTGGTTACATACCCATCCAAATCTTCAGAAAATGATGACGTATTTGTCACGGGACAAAAGGAATCATCAAGCGACTTTGTTACATTCGCTTTCGTACGTCGCAGAACTGTAGGACAAAAAGCCATACTTGATTCGACACACGGTTGATAGGTTATCTACAATAGGCCATAGCTTTCCGTGCAATTTGCGTTGACACTGCGGCTACCCTCGTAGTCAGCAGTCCCATAATCGTGATTTTCACTTTTGGTGTCTGTCTGTTCAATCCCTCAAGCAATGACTTCCGCTCTGTGGAATTTTGACTCGTTTAAAATCAGTTGCATGTCCATGTGTGATCAGAATGTACGAACTGTTACTCCGGAGACCATCAAACGAATGGAATAAGCCAGATATTTTATCGAGCTGTCCGTGATCCAACACTTGCTCCCCGTATAACTAGTGGCTCACGGCCACTCCTCCATATTGAAGACAATACATCTACGCGATCGATCTTCGATTCTTGTGCGAAGAACACCACGTCTTACTTGGAATGGCATTCGGCCGGTGACCACGTAGGGGAGCCAGAGTTAGTGAAAAACAGCTCACTAACGACCATTCGAAGCAGTGGTTTGGGAAAACCACCGATGCTAGCTTGTATTTCCCGAATGGTGTTGGATGCGTCGATATCAGGTGATGGTTAGTTGCCCCAAAAACCAAAATTAGGCAAGGGGCACTCCGGGGGGTGATGTGTGACACTTGGCACGGTGGGGCTGCTGGGTCTTTTTACCTAACACCACAATCCCTCAAAAGTGCCACCAGAGTCGCTTGTGGCCAACACCAGAGTGTCAAAAATAATATTGCAGACAAGATGTCTTACTCCCTCTGTTTGCCAACTACCAACGCTGGAACACCCCGTGCTAAGGTGGCTGTTCGCGTAGGATTTTTGACGACTGCTGTTTTTTTGTAAAGGTCGATGGCCACTCTCCGTCTTCTTTCACTCTCTCCCCGCTGACTGTTCTTCTTATGCAGGAAATCGCCTTGGAAACAACTGTGAACATTTCTCGCAAAGACTGGCCAGGTTATTCGAATTACGTGCACGACAGGTTGTTCTTCCGATGAACGGTAATTTCGATATACTACTAACCTTCAATATCGTTAACTAGTGGCGGCTTATTTTCACGCAGTCTATTTGCCCTTAATCTTAATTGTCGAACCCTCGTTTGTGTGCCTTGGATTTACTTGCTGTTCATCACCCCACCATTGTGTAACTTGTTACATTTGGAGGCGGTCACGTGAGTCGTTCGTCTCGATGTTGTAAATTTTGCGGATTCAGTATCCAGGTTTATTGTTTGTTTTTACATGTAGTTATTCATTATCTTATTGTTCCTTGGCACCTTATTAATGGGAAGCTAGCCACTACGACTGTCTTTTTGGATCCGAATCGGTTGCTCAGCGGACTCTGAACTTATGGATGATTGTCGCACTAGAGACGTAACCATTCTAGACACAGCCTGCGGACTGAAGCTGCAAGCAGATCGAGCGTTGTCTGAAGAAACGCTATAGGTCCAGAGCTAACACTGCTCGATAACCGATCTCTTGGATGTCGAATCCACTCACCAACTGAATGAAGATTATCAGTTCACAATTGCAACAGCTTGAATGCTATTCGTAGACCGTGATTCCTTCAGTTACCTTAGATGGAAAAATTATTTCATCACAAATTCCGGTTTATTAGCTTGGTACACGGTGCAGAAGTCAAAATCGTCGGAATCTTTGTCATGGACTCCCAGCTATCTGTTTGAACTGGTCGTTAATTGAAAACGACCTCGTCATGTGTCGTTTTCGAAAATCGGTGTGACCGCTGTTGTCTGTGGTTGCGTGCGGCAGTCTTAATACATGGTTGCCGAAATAATGTATATCTAGAAATACCATGATGCAGATATTACTCATCACATCAGGATTTTTTATTCTTAGAAAGTGGATTATACTGCGGCTTTTAAGGACATGTTTGAGAATCGTGGATTCGTCACTTTCTCACAGTTCCAGGAGTGCCTTCAGAGGTACATGAAGGACGTGGGCATTATTTAAGTTCGTGGGAAGAGATGTAGGTCGAAAACGGTTCACAAGTACGATGAGGTTATTTGGTGTAGTTCCTTGAAAACCGTCTAGGTTTATTATCGTTGTGCAAAATATGAGGCGTAGTAGCGTATGCAAGGGTTCGCGATGTGTCTAATGGGCTGACATTCGTCAGTTTTAACAATCCACTCCTGGCGTCATAATTCACGGTTTCACGTAGTCAAACGAACTGCCTGTCTTATTGTGAGCTTTTTCGAGTTAGAGCTCATCCACCCTCTCAATCGTCTGGTAGGAGTCCCATCCTACAAATCAAGGGTTCACCGTGAGTAAATTGAACCAATGCAGAAGCCTGTTCCAGTACGGTACATCAACTACTGACATTAATCAGTATTTAGCGGACGCTAACGGAAATTAACTCACAACCGCTGACGTCGGAAAAATCGGCCGCAAGTTGAAGCCTTCACTGTCAATTGAGTGTGTCATGTAATAATGGTAACGGAATATTAGAGAAACTCCAGGGAGTGCTGTTGGTGATCAGTGAGATTGATGTGTTGTGCATCATGCGAGATGAAGGAAACAGCTATACGCATATCTGCTTTGCCCAGCTAACGCAAATTAAACTACTTCGACGTCTCACACATTTTTGTGACTGCGGATTCCACCCATGAAACAAACAGGCACAAGTTTTTCATTGGACGTTCCCTCATGCTACCGAAGCTGCAAGTTATATCAGGTCGCGGTTTGCAGTGAGGAAAAGTAAGTTGCACCCTTGCATCCTATACCGTAGGTTCGAACGCGACTTGAATGTCATCCGCCGAACGGATAGGAAGTTTGTGGAGTATTTGACGTCACTGTCTCACATCAAGCACAAACGGGCCCTCCATGCACAAAGCGGTGTTATTCATCTTGGTAATCGCACGAAAAATAGGCTGGAGAATGCCAACAGACGGATAGAGAAGAGGACGTACCTTAGAGATTTCCTATTAGTTGCCATTAAAAAATATTGATCGGTAGTAGATGGCTGATAAGAGAACTTGAAAGTCAAAGGACTTACGGTTGCGACCGTCATGATCCTGTCGCTGATGATTAGCACGCCAAGGACATTCTTTGCCAAATGACCACGTTGGAACGTCACGTTGCCCAAAAACATCTGAACGGACGGACTCCACGTCTCCATTTCTAGGCAGCATCTGAGTGCAAGGCAAGCGATTCGCTAGTAACCACTTTGAACACTACAGCTTCGCGCACAATCTGATGGCGACGCTTCCGTCGCCGATAGCATGCGGGGTACTTGAGAGTGTTATTTTTACTGTTCATTGTGGCTTACCTGCACAAGTATTCTGTCAGTGTTCTGGGCACATCTTTACCCATGCAGTAAGGCCCTTTATATTGCCTATTTCCGTTTACGTAGGTCGCGTCTTTTTCATAAGAGGTGTTTGTCGGAGTTCGACGGTTGATGGACCCTCAGCTTCGTCTCATCACTGCAGGCAACTTCAACCGTCACTATAAAGCCCTGAATAATCCGCTTGAAGCGATTATCCTATACGCATAAACAGCCAGTTTCCTCAGTCGCTAGACACGTCTTGCTCACCGGTCATGCTACCGATCCATCTTGTGCATTCAAAATCCTGTTGCGACATTCCAACCCGAGATTATCCTATAGTTATAGGTGAAGAAAGTGAGTTCCTCCACACATGCGTACGCAGATGTCAGATCCGATGAACGGGTTGACGAGGATCTCACTCGACACACGGCTTCAGCCATCCGGAGGGACACTCGGAAAACATGCAAACAGGAGGGCATAATATGTGCTGGCGAAATTCATTGGTAGTACGAACCATCTTCCACAGATTTAGATAGATCATATATCCCAGTAATTTTACTTGTCCACCTATGTGTTTAAACGCGAAACACTCTCTGCCTTTACTCGTGAACTAGGACAAATAGATGGAGCAGTCATGGGTGTTTCGGCACAGGGTACTGTTTGCCTTCTCTCGTAAGCTAGGATAACCCCACTGAACTTTTGTAAGCCTTTAATTGGGAAGCGCTCCTCGTTGTCATTCGTTCAGCAGGTCAGTTTGTCCGCATTCCAGCGTACGTCATGTTTCCATGAAAAGGTTTACAAACGTGGTAGGAGCGAATGTGTAGACATGCCGAATATAACTGAAACAGTATCGCCGATCTGCCTATTTTTGTGCATATTTATCCACTGCAATATATTTGTCGGTATATCTTACGCTTTCAGCTTTATATAAAGGTTAGTCCTCACGACCCAACAGTGGCTCAATCGAAACTATAGTCATGTTTTCCTGCTTGGTTATACTCAGACACCGAAAGATATATCTTACTACATCGATGGCATCGAGTTTTGTTATAGTACGCCATTAATTACCCGAAAACATGAAATACAATCTTCCGTTATTTTTCCATTGATCGTTATGCCATTGAACTACCGCAAATTCCTTGCTCAAGCTTTTGGGGGAAAAACACAAAAACACTTCTAGCAACAAGTTTCAGCGATCTCACCAACTGAGGCACGTCGCAAACATGTAACAATGTTAGTAACTTGGTCGTTCTTACCTTGAAGATTGCAAAGATATTTACGGTACACCGATTACTGGTAGCCACAGAGGACACGAGACAGAGAAGAAATGAACGATGACGACCCTCGGGAAGTGTGTATTTTTCGAATGACATATTTACAGCATTAAGTATGCACATGTATTTAGGAAACGTGGAAGGTACGAAAAGTGATAAAGGTACGAAATACGGGGTGCTACACAAACGCTACAGGACATCCTCCTAGGGCATTGGTTACAGTACGATAAGCCTGAGGGGGTAAGGAGAAACTTCACTGTGTGTAGTCAGGGCATGAGGTCGTCCACAACGGCTCTGTGGTGAACAGGATGAAAGAACATAACATCGCCAACAGCCGTTGTGATCTGCGCGAATATACGTGAGGGTTGTGGAATGGGGTTGTCTGAAAGGTGTGGACGGACCAAGGGGCAGGCACCGCCGGTGGCGGAGCAGGTAGGTCAGAAGGATCCATGTACTAATAGCGCTTACCGGATCACGGATACTAGTACCGTGTTGGATGAAATATTTTTTTTTTTTGACACACTACAAGAGGGTCGTCATGAGCGGCTAAAGAATCCGCTTCTGCGCCTTAACTCCAGACAGCGCGAAGGGGTTGGGAGGTAAGTTAATGTGCACTTGAGTTTGCTTTGTTGGTTTTAGTTGTGACCAAAGCATGTGCGGTTCCAAACTTGCGTGGTAGTGTTTTGAGTGTATCCCACCGGTAATCCTGGTATTCTTGAGCAGTTCATCTCACAGTTGCGAGGTGCCGTCATAGGTGCGTTAAGGTGGAGTGTAGCATTGCGTTTTTCTTTAGTGCTTCGGATGTCATGAAAGAATGGAGTGTTCGTTTATAACCTGTTCTTACAATTTCAGATGGATGTGGATCAGCAAACCATAGCAAAAGCTCGAGCCCATTCAGAATTATAAGCAAAAAGGCAATGAACTAATGTACCCATCAATTTTTTCACATATTTTTTGCGTTATCTGCATTCGACTGCTTTTGTTTTACTGCTCCAAAGAGAAGTATCCGTTCCCGCCGTCTCCCTGAGCATGTCGATTTGTCGGTACGTTTGTCCCCCGCTTTCCACTCTCCCGCTGTGTATTCCGCGGTATTATGGGGGTGTTGTGTTGGTTGGAGTTGGGGCGATGGCAACTAACATGTATTTTGCGAGTCGGGTTATGAAAGCTAGGAAAGAACATAACGTTGAGGTAGGTTTCTCACAGTGTGCTGACTTTCGCCTTAAGTACCCGCTGTTGTATCATCCGACGAACAACCTTTTTAACTGCATACAACGTGGGCATCAAAATTAGTGAGTGTTAGAAGTTTGTTCATTGATTTGTGCAGTCTGGAAGTTCTCCCGCTGTTCATGATGTTCCTGTTCGTTGGTGGTTTACGCTATCCAGTAAGTTCGATTTGTCACTGATTTTATCAACAATACAGCGCACATTTGCAGCGTGTGGAAGTATTTTCCTCATTGGCCGAATACTTTATTTCAAGGGCTACGCCACAGGAGGTGAGTTTCCTCTCTTGTTTTCTCCAAGGTAATTATAATTACATTGAACGAAACTAAAGTTAAATGCCGGCAAATGACACATAAGTGTCATTTGCCGGCATCCAACTTCGTTTTTTTCTATAGATAATTCGCTTCAATGGTTATATCAGTAGTTAGCGTGTGAGACACGGGATATTAGCGGACAATGGACACCAGCAAATTTTGAGGTGTCAGTTATGTGCGAATAAATCTAATGGTAACTTTTACTTTATACAGGGTGATTCACAGGTATGAAGGTGAGTTAAAAGACGGTTCAGGTGTTAACGAGGCTGTAAAACTACTGACTAGTATTAAGGTCCTACTGGTATCCTCATTGCTCCAGTACTACGGACACGACGTACTGTTTCGACGTATTCTCTGGGCTCTGCGCTGCGTTGATTCAGAGGGTGATGCTATCTAAGCCTTCAGCCCTATCAGATGCAACTCTCATGTAGGCTAATAGACGATCCGAAGAAAAGGAGCCGCATGGGACTACTTCGCACTGTTGTTCGAACTGATCCAACAGAATAATACACAGTCAGAATTCACTATGGAAAACCGACCGACAGTGGAAAACAAAGACTCAGCGCGTTGATCCTCCGTGTATTATTACAGACCCTGGAAAATAGAGCGTACAGAGAGGCACGTCAAGCTAGGGAGGTACGGAGCGGGTTGTAATTTTAGCCCCGGGACGCATGTTACAAAATGGATAGCTCGACTAAAACGAAAGTAGGTGGAAAGTCAGAATCGTCGAAAAAGTACAGATAAATGCGTCTATCAAAATATTTATTATAGTCGCTACACTGTACTTGGGGATACTCAGGTAGTAAGGCGCATTCCTGTAAGTTCACTGGGACATTCTAACTGGACGGTCGTGATAGTTAAGCCACAAGTTTACTAGTCTTCGTGTGCGCTAAACGTGAATAATTAGTGGAAAGAGAGGGGGCTGGTTACAATATTATATGGATGCGTGGACTGGTTATTCCGCGGGTTGTGAGTGACCTGAAAGTGCAGAATTAGAACTCAGGACGCTCAGGACATACATATAGGACGGTCTTGTTGACTGGGTTTGAGCATATAGTTAAACATCTTTTACAGTTTCAATGTGGTCTTTTGCTCAGGACGGAAGTCGGTCAAACCAACCCCCAGACAAACAGCACTCTGGTAGTCTGGGATTTGACCATCGTCCGGCGAAAATCTCTTGTGTGCAATTCGATGTCACAATACGACGTTGACTACTGCACACAACAGCCATGGGACTCAATAATATTTGGTTCGCTGCGCTCCCAAGCTAGACAGACCCTTTGGCAACTAAGTCGGACTGCAGTTATGAACACGGTGGTCGACTTTTACTTATTGATTCTTCGCATTGAAGGTGTGTCGGTGGCTCCAAGTTGGTCCTCTTCGTCAGCATGTACATTCAGGCATTATCTGGGATCACCCTTCACATTGTCTAATTGCAAAATAATGGCCATTCTTCCATCCTACACTTTCCCACATGCTCTCGATTTAACGCCCGATATTTTTTTCTGACACTGAAATGTCCGGTCTACATTAACGCTTTTGAACAACCGTCTACACCTGTTCTGTTGTTTCTGCCCATTCTCCTATTTGCCTAAGGGTCATGCGGTCGTACGTGTAAGGTTGTTAATTGTCTTAGGTACGATGCGGTAGTAAGGAACAGACTAAACAGCGTCGGTCAACACATTGTTTAGGTTAACTCGGTCTGTAACGAGCTCCGAAGGCAAGGTCACGGCGGTTGTGCAAGCTTGGCGTAGGGAGACCTATTTTGAAGGAAATGTTCGCGACTGGGACGGTTTCCGTGTACTTCAGTAAGCCCTTTAACCATTCATCATCCAATTCCACCAGTCCCCGAACATAGCGATGATCGATGAGAACTGAAACGTA
The DNA here is from genome assembly GCA_008508345.1 of Paragonimus westermani. NCBI lineage: Eukaryota > Metazoa > Platyhelminthes > Trematoda > Plagiorchiida > Troglotrematidae > Paragonimus > Paragonimus westermani. The sequence continues at coordinate 23,319 of QNGE01000649.1, forward strand.
AACAGACGGGATCGGGACTTGCACGTAGACTGCTGGCATCAACTGATCGAACGGTCAAAGGAGCTTGTTCTATTTTCGTCTGGGAGTTGCGGTGTTATCCCCTCATTTGCGACTGCGACAGTCGGTCTGTTGTTAGTGAGATCTTATTTGAAAAACGCAAATTCACTTTATAATCTGTTACTCACTTATTCGGTAGTTGGTTGCATATTTTGAGGGGCGCTTCAGCTGTTCTGAATAGTTACATAGACTACAGGGCCCGATGAAAATGTGTTAATTCGCAGACGTTCCTCCGTTAGCTGGGGAAGTGGTTCTGAAGCTCATACTTTTAGGACGTAGCGAAGCCGCATTCACAGACCACTTTCAGCCTTATATCTCTAGTTGGTGCTAAGATGACCGATATGGGTTATGCGGGTGACGTTCTGCCGAGTTCCACTAAAGTGACGCGTATTGTGCTGAATTATTTGGTTTGTCTGTAACGACTGGGTACCGTACATCCAAAGAACAAAGTACAATCCCATGATCGACGCTTTTCCACTTATGTTCGTCACGAATAATCTACGTAAGACTTGGTCGTTCCACCTACTTGGACAGGACTATTGTATTGCCAAGATGTCAGCGAAAAACGCGAAAGTCTTTGTCTGTGACTTCAAACAAACGTTGGATTATCTGTGAAATGTAAAGCGTGAACTGTTTGTGCACAGTCCATTCTGTTCTACAGTTCGTGACGATTATTTCAACAAATTTGCTATGGTTGACCATCGTTTTCATGGATTAACTCATTAGGTGCGTTGACTACTTGAACAGCGTGGCTGTTCATCAACCATCACGCATTCAGTTAGTGAAATGATAAAAACACAGTTCGCAATGGTTTAAAAACTTACTCTGTATACCAGCGGAGGAGTTATTGTACTGACTGTTTCTCAGCGAGATCACTGACAGTTCGGTAAGTCGGCAGGTTGGTCAAACAACGTCATTACGAACGGCGAAAGCCTTAACTGTTTCTTTGAGTAACATGTCGCCTCCTCCGTTAGGAACTTTATTATCACCCAACATCTTGGTTAAAAACGTCATCCGGTTTGGTGGCCTACCGCAGCCGGTGACGTGTCTGAGTGGACACTTGCCAGTTCTTTGAATGTTGTATTCAGCAGTTTTTTTGTTCTGTTGTGGCGTCCTTTTCACCTTTAAAGCGCAGCTACTCGAGCTCCGGTGCGATGTGGTCAGGCAAGTTTTCAGTTTTACACTCGCGCACTCCGATAGACAAAGGAATGTAACCGCATACGTTTTAGCGGTGGGTGCTTTCGTTTCTCGTCACTGCGTGATTGGTTATTCGCTTGATGAACCTAGTGCACTTTCTGAGAACAGCTCACGATGTTCTAACGATTTGATCTAAGGATAGGTGCATCCTTTAACTGTCGATATTCCCTATTGAACATCTCACTCGCTGTTACTGTGAGTCCCGGTGGACGTTTGGTTCTCGGTAGTGGAGGACAAACAACCGAAGAATGTCTTCAGCTTTCCGCAAGACTTGTCCACATGGAGGAATCGTACGCATCCTATCATATGCATCGACCTGGCAAATGTCCGTGACTTTTAGGTTACGGACTGCTACCCCCTGTCACCCGCGGTTATCCACACCAGTAAGTGCATGCACACGCACGGGAACGTTGTATGTGTATGCATGTAGTTCATGCACCATAATATTTGCGGTGATTTGTTTTGTCTACAGGTTGTCAGCTAAGTGGGCGATATCAGCATAATTCAGGTTGGCGACTACCACCGAGTAAGTCCACACATGCGAACTGGGTATGGTTCTTTTTATAAGCACGGGAACGGAAGTCTAGATAGTGCGGTTTTCTGGAATTGGGAAGCATTGGAGCTTGCGGTATTTTGTCTGAGGTTTCCGTGTAAGTCAGTTTGAATATATCACTTCCAAAGTCTTCGTTTCCTAGTAGGCAAATGTGAAATTATTAAAGTTAAAACCTACACACGTCAAGCAAAATAACTGATGGATACGGCGTTTTGGTAGGGCTGTTGTAAAATTCACTGTTGCATATGGGTTAGCAATCCTTAGATTGGATGGAGCGAGTTTGGATAATCATATTTTTTGTCGTTGTCTATTCGATTTGTCCTATGATGTTTGAAGCATGTTGAGTGCTTCGCCTTGGATGCGTGGGTAGTGAGTCACTCAGATCAGCAAGTCGAAAATTGTTTGCAAAACGATCGCAAGCTACAGCTTCATAGATGCTGGTTGGCCTGGGGATTGTGGGCGCAAGTTACTACGTTGGTGTTTTTTTATGGGCTGTCATTCAGACAAAACTAAGTGTGTCTTTAAGAATTAATTCCGGTGTAGTGCACGGATTACAGTCCTTCCTGGACCTAGAGATGATCCGCGTTCCCTAGGTATCGATGATTTCAACAGTTAACTGCATGGTGGTTTTCAGTAAATTCCATCGTTTTTGCCCGTTTGCTTCCGTATGTCTTACTTTCCTGCTACCGAATAAAACACTTGATGCTAGTATGCTGAATTGTGATGGTAGCTGATGTGGTCCGGTAATCACCCAGGCGTGTAGCAGTTCGCATTCTGTCGGGACATTTTTCGTATACCGCAGTTGCAGCATGTGCCGCTCTCCTGGTGCTTGACCGTTCTGTGATAGTATTTGAGTCCATTAAACTTGACCCCCGTTACTCAGGGCGCTACCGCGTGTACTTACACTACCTAGCAGTATCTAGTCCGCGTATCACATGGTGTCGCATAACAGCAAAAGCATCGTGTTGGAGAAACTTGACCAGGGTGACTGTTTTCCACCAAAACGACACAACGTCAAGACTTCAGACAACCCGATAGTGCTCTATACGGTCTCAGTCGTTAGCTGTGGCTAAGATGATCGATTTGGAACTGTTTATGAGCGCCTAATAGAAGATTCTTGGTCTTGAAAGGTGCACCAGCTAGGGACATGGGAAATGAGGTGAATAGAAAGTGATTAGTGTGTGAGAAGATCTAATTTCAGGGTCATTGACCCTCAACACTTGCGCCATTGACCACAGTTGTTCATCCTATCAGGCACTATCGCCAGTTCCAGGTGCTGGTCATCCTTTGAACTTCAATCAGGGGACCAGGAACATTCTATTTGTACACTGGTCAGCAACAAGGTTGTCAACCCCTTAACTTGAACCATACACCGGTTAGTGACGTTCGTGGTCTGCATTATTTAGTCTTTCTCTCTGTTTATTCATTTTTTCCAATCCGTCCTTTAGGCCAATCTGCATCGGCTTGGTAGCCGTCTAGCTCCCGTCTTTAGCACGACTCGCTCACCTAAGTCCATATCCTTAAGGACCAAACGAACAACCCCGCTTGACTCGTTGACAAATATGCACGGCCTAATCTTATCTTTTCTTACTTACGTGTGTCATCATATGAACATGATTGAACTCCGTCAATGGTATGTCTAGGACAGCTTAAGACTGTCGTCTGTATCGACTAAATTTCACGGTCGCTTTGTACAAGCTTCTAAGATTCCAAAAGAGTTCCTCTGCCATCAACGATTGACACTAACGATTTGCCCGCCCTGAAATTATCCCCGCTGCTTCCGACGCGACATCCTCTTCAATCTGGTCAATGTGCGTAGGCTTATTATTTAAGGTTACACCTACTTAACCAAAACGCTTACAGAGACAGTTTGTACATTAAAGATGTTAGGCGCATCCCGAACACTTAGCGGAGCACGAAATATTGCCTGAAACCTAGCAGACTGGTATATTATCAATATGGTCAAAACCTACCAAATTTCTATCAGGTTGAAGGTGCAAGTCAAAATTTTGTGATTGCCCTGAACGGTGCTTCATTAACTCGTTTGTGATCAAATCAATATGTAGTGGATTAGTCAGTCACCTTAATGCACATTGTTAGTTGTATTCATTTTATGTGACACTTTCTCAGCCGAACTGACAGTGGGGCGGATGGTGTTTGCATACGTAAATACTTCCATGTTGTTACTCAATCCTCAAAGTTCATAGCTGTCTACGGAGTCAGTTTCCTTAGTTGTCGTGCCTCCTTTCGCTCGTGAATTGAAATCGAACATCCGTTTTGTGGTTGGCCTGCACACGAGCAAGTATCCAACACAGCCCCAGAAAGAGTTGAGGGAGGAGGTTTCACAAACAGTTGGCCCGACTAGCAAAGTGTATATACGGGGCATGGTGACTGTTAGTTCCAGCATTTGGCAGAGGGTAAAACTTTGATCCTGGATGAATCTCTGCCCGTTCTAAAATTGTCTCCTTTACCGTTGTGGGTCAAAGTATGGTGTGTACGGAACCTTACTGTGGCTGTTTCACTGCGATTTTCATAAGATAGTCCTCCTTTGTATTGAATCTGCTATCGATCGCTACCACTTCAGAGGGACGTTCTCGGTAGTTGAAACTAGTTGAACAAACTGTCAATAGCTCAACTATCGTCTTACTGTTGTTTAAAAATGTTGACACAGGGCCATATGGTAAATGTCGATCGAGATGCATTCACGGATATCACCTGGCGTAAATTCTAATTTCACGAACCAGAGCACAACGTCATTGCTTTGGTAGCAATACGGTATGAGCGGATGGAATGCTGAACTGTTCTTGGAAGTGTTTCATTTTGATAACACTTTTGAGTTGAATCTTGTACGTAATCTCCCTTCGTTCCATAGTGGTCTCGTTCCGGCTCTGTATTCCGTGAACCGAGTTTTGATGTCCTAGTTCTTGAAAAGCAGGGCTCTTTCCGTCATCCTGCTCTATTCGTAAGTGTTTTATCAATGGACATCTGAATTAAGCTCACGTGAAGGTTCAGAGCCAGTCTACCTGTCCATCAACGAGATGGTTCGTTCTCATTGCCAATCGATAAATTGACCTCAGGAGCTCTTAAAATTTCACTTGACTAACTCAACTTTGAACTGGCCAGATCACACTGCTGCCAGTTGACATGGAGAGTTTCCATGACGTCTCAATTCACGCATCACTAATGTGAGGCCAATGGTTCACAGTAGCCAGAGCACACTGAGCTGGTGGAGCTGGGCGATGTGACCTAAATCGAGCGTACGTCCTCGTTTTCGTGAACCCATTCGTGATTCAGTGAACCTTGTGTTTGCTGACCCAATTCTGTTACGAAGCCTGTCAGAATACGCCCTCGACCCTATCTGAACGGCAATGTTTATTACTGCTTAAGTTCTCCGTGCCATTGTGATCCGTTCAGTTCGATTCACCCCGCAATGTGAGTCACAATGCGGGAGATGTCACTGGTATGTTGACTGCTATCTTGGATTCTTCTTGAAGTACGACACAACAGTTTTCACTCACTAGCCTCCGCTCTGAAACAACCTGATTTGTCAGAGGGCGTGCTCACTCGTGCTTTGGGCCCAAGCAGTTGACAGTGGATTCCAGAGACTTAATCGTAGGGGGGCGAGATCTGTTGAGGTTGTCCTTGAATTTACAAGAGTTGCTAAGAGCAAGGGTTAGAGAGGGCTTAAGAGCCAGATGTCGGTGACTGCTGCTCTTTCAGGTTGTTGGTGTTGTGAAAGTTCGTGGGTGTTTGTGGACTAAGGTGCCTTCAGTTATAAACCGAAAAACCGTCAGAATTCCTGTCAAAAGCCTCAAGTTCAAAGTCTTGCACCACAAGGCGGGTGAATAGCAGTGGACTAGTACTAGTTCTGTGGTAACCCCCTAGATAAATGACTAGCCTACTAATTCATTAAATATCTGTTGGCCTGACCAGTTTAAGAGTTTTATGTTGATGTCCATCACGCCATCTTATTCCATTCACAGGTCGTCGAGACGCACATCTCGCTTTCTTGTTGATGCCAACCCAAAATGGGAGTGTTTAGGGCCAGTGAGTAGTCGATAATTTATAGAATGCTGTTTCGGACCAATACTTTTTGATCGCCTGAATCTTGAAATCAGCTCTTGGGGGTTGCAAAACCTATGAACAAACAAAGTGATTTATAAGGCAGCGGGGCTGCAATTCCGTGACGCTTTTGTTGAGTTGCGGGCCACTTGGTTAGAGTGTTCCCCGTGGGCTTATCTGCCCCATATTTCCAGTTGGCTACTATGAAACGTCATTCCATTATCATCAGACGCGATATTGTGCTTTGTTGAGTTTCCAGTCCACACCTTGTTGCTATGACCATTTATTTGCGTCTGTTTGTCTGTTAAACTGGGTTACCTCACAGTCAACCTTCGTAGAAAGTTTTGTGATCTGCATCTCTTATCCTTGTTCTATTTATTGGCGAAGAGTAATATTAGGTTATCGCCAGACACCTTCCTCACACCAGTTATGCACCAACATCGGCCTGTTACTGATGCGAGATGTTTGGCCGAACAACATTAGTTCCTCTGATTTGGTTAACCCATATTCAGGTAAGTCATGGGGATGATGAATCTAGATAGCAGACTAAGCCATACTTTTCATGACCTATTTTTCATCCCTTCCGAGTGCTTGCTTTGTTCTGCATTACGTTGAGCTTAAACTTCATGTCACGGATGTGCTGTTGTTGCGCAACTTGCCTGGCCGGTATCACTTTGCTTATTAGTCTTGTTTGTAACCTTTCCCGAGGGTTTCAACGCTCGACTGCTAAATGGCCGCTGGTGAAATATGCTCGAATCTATTCGTGAACCTATGAATGATTTTTGAAGTAGAGCTGTGTAATGAGTGTTCGCGACAGATATGTTTCAGCCATCGTGGCTGCCTGTTTCTTTCGCTTGTCCCAGGCGGTTTCATTTTGACTAGTCATATTGATAAAGCCTCCGTTCATGTACTAGTGGTCGTTTTAGTACTTGTCTTTTTGGACCTAAATGTGCACGTTCGTGTCGATCTAAAAAGAGTTGTCCGTAAACCTAAAGATCCGGTTGTTCACAGAAGACGACCGGAGTAATCGTCCACACGTTTCTCCGAATTTTTTTTTGGTTAAATGGAGCTCGCCACTCACACGTTGATATCCTAGAAACGGCACTATGGATTTCTACGGTGATATTAGCCTCCAGGTGTTTACCTTCGCTAATTTTACAGCTGTACTGCCTCGACTTGAGGCAACCAAAGTCGTGGAACGATGACTCGACGTTCTAGCCTCACCTCCATTAACTGTTCCATTATCGGTTGAAGTTCTAAGGCTTCACTGCACTTGTGTTTAAAAACCTCGTCTGAACACGGTATTTATACCCCATAGCTGCCGTAAACATGGCCATGTGGTGGTAAGCTTGCATACACATTTTAACGTGTCAAAATGTTTTTGAGTCGTTAACACAACCACTCTAGTCATGTTCTCTATCCTAATTGGCCCAAATTTTCAGTCCTATGACAGGCTCATTACTTCTTTTTAGATCCTAAAAAGCGCAAAATGGGTGTGGTTTCGATGATCGGTCTTTTGCCCATGGTTCTAGGCACTCTTGCCTTTGGTGTTCAGCATTTGATGGCCAGCACGAAGTGAGTATCGTTTCGTTTCTCTCTCGGTTGTTAACCGCTTCGAGCGTATTTCATTCTGAGTGCAGCAAAAACTGGTGAACTTTACTTCTATAACTACTTCCATCCGTATTAGTTACGATTATTGGTCTTTTATTGGTATCGTTGCTGGCCATTCATTATTGTGGTTGTATATGCGTAACTGCAATAGTGATTAGGTGGTATGTGTATCTGTTTACTGTGTTTACTATGTTCTTTCACGTATCTCATAACGCTGTTAAATTGGCTCCATATCACGACTCTGTTTTCCAACCAAAAAGTCAAGACTTCTGTCCTGCCACTTGGTATCATTATCCCTGTTTCACTATCTTATTCGTTACACATCCCACTGGCAACTGCTCCGTTGGTTTCCCACGTTTTTTTGGTTGTGTTCACGTAGTGGTTCAAGCTTCGACTGTCTTGATTACTCTTGTCGAAAAGTATCAGCCCGTTACTGTAATTGTAATATGTAATTTAACCATAGATTTTGAAGTCATTCCACCTGAAACGCTATCACTGCCTTTTTTTTCCAGATGCAACTCGTGCAGCGTGCGTCCATGAGGGTGGAACACAGGGGATGATCACTGTTTAAGTTGATTTTCTGTGCGTCGTGCACACATGCATCCAAAGCCATAACCCACAGTCCGAATAAGATGACATAGTTATCATTTCTGTTGTTCATGTTCTATGCGTAGTTAATATCTTGTAAGAAAATCGTACTCGTCTATACACTTCTCTTATTGCTAAGACGACGGCTGATAGTTTTCTGCTTGCGGGTTCACTATTTGCGCGCTGTGGTCCTAAGTTTCGAAACTGGCCACCTGTTCTCAAATACCATATGAAATGCATGAATCGTGAGAACGACTGTACTCTGACCTGCTAATATTCGTCGGACAATGAATGTTTTCTTCGCGCTCGACAAAGTCTTCCGAGTTCCCTAAATTGCTAAAAGTCAACCATTCTCATGATAACGAAAATTTTTACTTAAAGTGTGCATTGTTATGTTTTTCTACTCCACCACCGTGTTTGCCTTTTTGGTTGTGTTTAACGATGCATCTTTCCGAAAATCGCCGAATGAGAAAGTTCTCATGGCCAAAAAAATCATGAGAACCTTTGCTAGAATCGTAAGGTACATTAAAGGTTATCAGTTTCGTAAATTTTAAAATTCAGTTGCTGAAGGTTCAGACTCGTCTTCATGTATCGTGCTTGCCTCGGTCGGTGCATCCGTTAGTTCGTGGTCAGCCTCCTGTTCATGGTTGATTAGCGGTTGTGCTGGCTCATTGGCGCTGTTTTCGATCTCGCTAGCTTCGTCTCTATTTGGCTGGTTTTCTGAACGTTCGGTGGAAGTTAATTCACCTACAGTCACGTTACTAGTTTCCTCCAGGCTCTGGATAAATGGCTCTGTAGGTACTGCATCTAGTGCTTCAGCCGCAACTGGTTTTGGTTCGGTTGTTTGTTCCGCTTCTGGGAGTCGTTTGGGACGCGTAACTTTTTTCACTAAAATGTAGATGAGATGTCATCAGTAAACGATTTCCATTTGTCTTTGACGTGATCTACTTCAAGCAACCGTTAACGGTGAGATGTTTCCTTGCATGAAAAAATAAAATCTGTTGTTGCAATTTGTTTCAGTCGATACGATTTTTATATATTCGGCGCGTTTGAATCGCACTCTCGGGTCTTCTGTGTGCGCAACCAATGTCGTCTGGGCTTGTTCATATGCTTCCAAACCAGCGACGTCGCCGGGTTATCGTAATCGCCGTAACGAGTGGTGTTTGTAAAGCTTACACAATTTTAGCGGATATTACCTTATTTCAAGTGGCATTCCCGGTGTCTACAGGTTGTGTCCAAATGATTGTAGTAGGAGCCGTGGGGGTGTCGATTCGAGAACATAATGAAGTAAAAGATATGGTTGTGTAAACCATCCGGCAATCTCAGGGCCACTGCGATGCCGCATCATCTGTGTGTTACTGGCGAACAACAATAGATTCTGCTCTACTACCTGCCATGTTCGCTTAACGAGACTATCAAGCAGCCCATTGTGGCTGTTTTCGCTATTACTGTACCAGCAGCACAAGACGCCGACGGATTGTTGCCTTCTGGTTGGTCGGATTGTACGATATGCTTAGACCACTTGCAGGGTGACAAACATTCTACTCACGCTGAATATTTCAGCACGCCTTGGTCATACCTTCACGATTGGATTTCTCACTCTACTCAGTCATTGGTTTTTTAATTCTGAGTACGTTAGTAACTAACTTGGGAGTTGTCCTTACTCACCCATGAGTCACTCAGATGCAGGTGACTCGCCATCGCAGGTGCCGATCGTTAAAGAACCCTCAGTTCAACTGACGGATTTGTTGGACAGTTTATTGAAATACGAGAGGGTGGATTACCACATAGTTGGGCTACACATTAGTGTATGGACTGGACAGAATGCTCTTAGAGCGGCTGCCACACTGCGCGTTGTTCACTGTGACTGCTAATGGTTGGAAGGAACCACAGGGCAGCCAAGCGATGACGTGGCCACGCGCCGTCTAAGTCGTGGCTGTCTGGCCGGGCAAGTTTGTTAAGTATTGTCTACATAAGTGGAAATTTCGCGGCAACCTACAGCGCTGTTGGTTGGAGACACTTATGAAGCATTGTGTCAAAGTCCTTGACGAAGTTACATCTACAGAGCTGTTCCTGTTTCGTCAACCAAAATTGTTCCCGTTTGTTTTTCCTCCTCGTTTTCCTTGGTATGCATTTGTACCTGTTTGTTACTGTACTACTTCCTGGACCATTGTCAAGACCAGTGACAGCCCATCGTGGTACCCAGGGACACCGTTCAGTTCTGAAAACGATAATGATGGAGTGTACTTCGCATGTATGTGGTCTTCAAAGTCACGGGCATTCGAAGGTATGCGGGGTCCGTTGCAGCTGAGATACTGTCTGGCTGTTAACTCAAAAACAAAAGCAATCTGGTTAGCGGCCGCTTTTTATTGCTGAATTATCTTGTTCACTTATTTGGTTTATTTGAAATAACCAGTACCGCTGGGAAGTTATCCGTACGACCGCGTACTGTTGATCTGTCAATTTGCTGCCAAAGGTATATACCTCAAGGTTGACACTTCTCTGCGTCTCATACATGATTTCCCGTTTTTACATTGTTCTGAAGAGTGGGGTCTAGCATTGCTCAAAAATACTAACATTCTGAGCGACAAGGTCACGAATGATGAGAGGTTGGCTACCGTTTGCATAGCCACAACGGGAGTGTAAGACCTTTCAGTGTTTTTCTATAAAATGTTGCTCCAGTAAGGTGAGCGCTTTTTGCCAGTCATTTTGTCAGTCACTTGACATCCGTCCATTCTTGACAAGTCAATGGAGGCAGCAAAAACGTTATGACTGCCTATCAATTATGCATTCCTTCATCATCTCTATGCGTGGGTATTCGACGTACGTCAAACGCACATAGGAGTAACCATCACTCATCGTGACCGCTTATCAGTTGAAGATCATACACGCCGTTTCTGGGCGTCATCTGGATAGGTTAGTAATCTGAAGCGAGATGAGTAGTAATTGTGGGCTCAAGCAGAGAGTTGTTAGAAGTTATTTGCTTCAACTTACGCCACACTGCAAACCGCAGCGTTTTCAAAAAATACCGTTGGCTTTTATTTGAGGGTATTTGCATTTGCAGGCAACCACTCTAGAGGTCAGCGTGGGCTGTCAACCGTTCCCTGAAGGGTTTTGGCTCCACATTTAAGTTATAGTAAAGGTAGGCTACCTCAAAATCACTCCAAAAGAGACCAACGTGATATGCTTCGGTTGGCGTCTGATGTAACAAAAAACTACTCAAGGCTTGATATCTTCACAGAAACATTGTGAGGAAGTTCCTAGCCTGAATCATCAGAAAGCGTATTGGTCGATTAAAGCAACTGGCTTCGTTTGAAATGACTGTTGGCGTTCATTAAGAGGGGGTTAAACAGAGAGCAGATAGACCTCATTAACCATCCGTTCTCAGATTACCTATTGATGGTAAAAGTGTGATGTATTTATCCTGACTGTGAGGCACTCAAAACGAGCCATTTTCCTACGCTGTATTTTTAGGCATCCTTCTAGTCTTGCATATGTGATCCGCCTAGGCTCGTAGTATGAACTGAACGATCGCTTAAGTAAACGAAGTACTTTGTGTGTGTGTGTGTGTGTGTGTGTGTTTACGAGTTGGGTATGCTGGTTTGCTTAAAGATGCTGATCACCCGGTCAGCAGTGCACCGCTATCAGCAACCCACTATTCAAAATAACAGTTGTGAACCATTTGCCAAACTTGCGATCAGTAATTACAACAGGCTGTCAAAACCAAATTTGCGGGTGGGGCGTGGATTAGTACTGGAGTTTCATTAAAGGGTTATGTTTTTTGCGCAGAACCTGACTGGATTCGTGTCGAAACAGAGTTGTAAGTCGAAGTGCACAGAATCCGAAAACTACTGGACAACATCGCGTGCGAACCTGTGCCAACTCAGTGGACCGCCCTCCAACAGGACTGTGAAGTCCGCCGGCCCATCGTTTTAAACTTTTCCGGAAACCTGAAATTCGTATTCATTTGGGTACACTGAGTTATCCGTTACAATCTGTGGCTTGAATGCATGAGAGACTGTAGTAACTTTGGGCGGAAGATGACCGGTTGTGTCGCACGGGTGCTCGTCTAAACTATGCCCTGCTATGTAGATTATGTGATCCTCGTCATTTCTAGTGACATCATGAGCACGATAGTCTCGCATTTGTTTCATGGATCTGTTGTCACACCGTCCTAGCATCTTCACAGTCCATTGGCGTTGCGAGGTCTTCCGTGTTGGGTATCCGCCAGGCGTCGTTATTAACTAATAGCTTTCGTCATGTTACGCAACTTCGTAGCGTAACTGTAAGCTCTGTTGTTTGCCAGCAACTTACCTTTCAGGATTGACAGTTGTGGTGTTGATTGATTCGACTGCATACTGTCTGCATATTTTGCGCCATGATTTAAGCAAGCATAAGTTCTGTGGCGTAGGGCGTTACTCCAAGACTGTGATACTGTATTCTCTGGGGCTACCGTTGCGTGCGAATCTGCTTGCAGATTGTTGACTAGCGGTGGATTGTCAGAACTACGTGAGTTGGCTAATCACTCGATCTGTGGCAACTTGGTTCAGGCTAAGCCTATTGTTTGAATGATAGAACAAGGGTAACAAACATTTGATTTCCGAATTCGTGTGTCCGGTGCCCCTTCTTCAATCTCACGGGGGCTTGGGATTGAACGACCTGCCTCACCAACAGCTGTATCCCTATCAGTTCAATCTCACTGGGAGCCGGTTGACGAGATCGTAAAGCAGGTATTGCTGACTCAATTTTTTCTCCACATACCTCTATCCGCTGTGTACAAATATGCATCATACTGGTCACACGTGTTTGAGAAGGAACATAAGGCGACAACAGTCAGACTTCATTGGCCAGTTTTTCAGGTAATCATTTTTGGTATTTCTCGTCAAGCGTGTGTGTTTGTGAAAGGTAATCAGGACAAACTGATATGTAGGTTTATCAAACAGAGCAACGAATCATACTAATGTAGTGAGAGTTTTTACAGGGGGCGTTTGAGGAGAATACATTTGACTTCATTTTGAAAATTAAGGTGATTCTACGTTGACACACATGGTACACGTTTGCAATGCTGGCGAAATGTTAAATGTGGTGAAACCGATTCATTTTGTACTAATAACAAAGTGATTAAGCCTAATTTCTTGCTGAGAACTTAACCTTTTCACAAATGTCTGTTTGCTGCTGGTCATGATTCCTTGAAATATCTGCTGACGTTGCAACACTAACCAGTAATGGTGAAAAACCCTTCGGATTGTTGTCGGCCACATTGATGTGCTCTGGACCGGTCAGTTTCCACAACGTACAGCATGCTTATACATATGAGATCAGGGCTTACTCAGAATTATTGTCACGATCTCGGGGGCGGCTATGCTAGGCTTCAATTGATCAGAAAAGCACAACCAAAATGAGATAGTTGAAACCAGTATCTCTTGTCCATGTGTGAGCAGTTAGACTTGGCGACAGAGGAAGGCGTTGGTGTGATACTTATGTGCTTACCGATTGGTTTTTCTGTATTCTGCGATGTACATTTTTGCGCTGATTGCGCTCTCCTCGATGGTTTTTTCATAGTTGACGCTTGTTTTGCGGATTGTGCAGGTCTCGATGGTGAATGCACTGCACTTTCCGGCTTGGATTGTTTTTGGTTGTTGTTAGCAGCTGCTGATTGTCTCGTCTCTCGGAAATGATAGTCTCGAGGTAACCATAGCACATCTAGATAGTCCTCGGGCTTCATTCCCTCTCCGGTTATCGGATTGCGGTAAACTGTACATGTGAAACAAGATGACATATGAGTTAATCAAAACATTAAATTTTTGACTTGTTGACGGCATTTTTGATGGGAAGTATCTGTGTACCTGGCAACAGAATTGTCGAATGGACTCCTTTTTTGCGACATCCTATTGCCAAATCGACAGCGATAACTTTTTACAACAAACGAGCAGGACTTGTCGTAAAACAATTGGTTAAGTTGTGCCTGAACAGCTCTTAAAGATGAACTATATATAAAAATACGAAAACTGTCCGCAACAACTTTTACATGGCTACCATAAACATTAAATTAACGAAGGACTGCGCGCGGTCTCTACGCAGTACTTCAGCATTTTAACGTATCGACTGGACACACGTCTGGCGAAGGATCGTGATGTGTTGAAACACATCTTCCTCCATACTTGTTTCGGTGTAACTACCGAGTTGTACACTGCTATCCCCGCATAGTTGACAGTCTATCGAGTCAGATTTTCTGTGTGATTGACAAGGACTGCAGTCCGGCTTATCGCCCTTAACCTCTGAAAGCGATGGCCACATTCTCGTGGTACACGTCTTCGTTAATGAATTGTAGTTCTTTCACGAGTTTGGAAATTGACGGGCTACAAAATAGTTTCAGTGTGGTCAGTACACTCATCCTAAGTACTTGAGATATCTCTCAAATTGAACACCACCCATATTTGATCACATTCATTACGTTCAGGCAAGTCTTTCGGCTAACCCACTTTAAATGGAAGCACCAGACTCGAGTTTCGGTCATGTTAGAGTTAATCAATGGTACGTATCCCCGACCGGACCGGAATTTACACTCCGGCCACCATGCTTGAGGCCAACGTGTGAACCGCAACGCCAGTAACCTCGCGATGAGTATGACTGAACGATCATAGCTAAACGCTCAACCACAACTTTGTGTGGTTGGTGCTCAACTCGCCCTTTCATTTCGAAAGGAGGATAGGCAATCCCTGTTCAGTCCACTAGATAACCCACCCATTGGTCAGGATTTCTCAGTTAGGTTGGGGTTGCTGTCTTCATTGGACCAACTCAGTATAGTTTAAATGTTTGATGGAATTTCGGGGGTTTGGCTGTAATAAGGGCCGAACCCTAGCCTAGTGTTTTCTTTTAAAACGAAGTGACCAAGAATCCTTATTTGAATGCGAGGGCTGTGCTCATGTGTGGGTTGTGTACAATTTTCAACAACAAACCCTCCAAAGTACCATTAGACATTCAAGACACTGTCTATTGTTAGTGTCTTTTGAAATATCGCCTCTCCTCCGAATATCATGATTGCAACATGCTCTACGCTCGTCCTGGTTAGCTTTTTCACATCACTGAGACAAACGAATTGCCGCTGATGGGTTCAAGAAACGTGATTATTAGGTCATCTAATGCTTTGTGGCTGCTGGTGGTTCAGCGACATTTGCGCAGCGTCATTTTGATGACTTCGAGTTTGCCGATTTGTGCTGTAGCACACGTTACTGAGTCGGAAGCTAATCGTAATACTTGGGATTTGTCTGGCTTCGACATGTCTATCTGTCTGGGTTTGACCTCGCCTACGCAGGCCGAGTCGTTTTCAGGGACGTTTTTATACCGATGATTGCCCCAACCGCACCTCCCATCTTGAGGTATTCCGTCTCCATGGTTTTTTAATAAATCATTTATTTAGCAGTCATATTTCGAGGAATGCAGGTTGTCACTTAGCACAAACCAAATTAGCACCGGTGAAATTAGGCAAGTTTGGTTACTTTCATGATTAGGCGCAATCAAGTGCGTGACGTGCATTGCGTTTGTTGCACCTTTCATACGTACATTAATGGCTTTCAACCCACTTTTTAATTAATAACCAGCTCTGTTGCGGTGGTTGTCTCGACAATCGTCGCTCGCTTGTCTTACTGAACATCCGTCATTCATTTTGATGCCTCTGTGCACTCTTATAACCGAGTCTGCTGACGTGCTCACAAAGAAACGGGTCGAACAGGCGATAAAGGACCATCAAAATAGCATAAGAAACCTGAGCGTGAATAATTGAAAGTAAAGTGTAGGGTTGGAAGAATTCCTGGTTACGGTTGATTATACGATCACTTTGTAGGGTATGTTATTGAATCGGTTTCACCGTTTCCCGATATCTTTGTTGTCTCCTACACGGGGGTCTGTGATTGCCTCACTCTTATTTCTGGCTAACGTTTTTGGGGTTCAATTTGAGATGGGATGATGCGACAGATTGCCTGATCGGGAGGAAATGCTACCACGGTTGTTGTGAATCTTCATTTTCAGTGGTATTTCGTTTGCTTTAACCGGAATCCAGGATGATTGTAGTCAGTTTTCCTTCTGCATGCACTTGTTAAACATGAGACTTTGTGGGAGGTGGTTCGTGAATAGTGTTTCATTTTGCACTAACGTGTAAAATGGATCAGAAGCTGACAATTTTCTGCTCTTTAATTATTTCCTGTTGATTTTTTTCTTGTCTGTCGGTGGGCCGCAAACTTTGTTGAAAGCTTGATAGCAACACCACTTGCGGATTGAAATAATCCACAAACTTCGATTGACAAAGTGATAATTGGCTAGGCCGATACGTGTGATAAATATGAACGTGTGTCGGCGGAGCGTTTGATGTTGTTAAAGTAATTCGTGCTTACCTCTGTCAGGGTTGTACTTGCCCCTGGCGCGTACACTCCCAGTGCGTAAGAATTCGTTGTTTAGTCCGGCTGTTCGGACCGCATAGGGCTGCTTTTTTAGCAAACTTCCATCGGCAACTGAAATCAGAGATTAAGTCGGTCGTTATGTCATATGAGCAGGATATCAACAGGTGTTCAATTCATATCCGTTCATCGTATGGCGCTATTGCTTTATGTTTGTGTGGTATGTCACGTTATGCTTTTCAAGTTGCTCTAATTTACTAGATTTGCGCTTATGTGGGGAGTATATTCATGTCTGTTACTAGTTCCAAGTATTCTTTAATCTGGTTGTTTAGCTTACAAGTGTTTCTCATCGTTTTACACTGTAATGAAATCCTCAGCACAACTTCACACACTTGGCATGTTAGCGAATTATTTTGCAGGCTAATCACTTAATTCACGATGTAAACCAGCACTAGTATCCATACGTCTAGTTACACATTTTCTCTGCTGTCGCCAGCATTATCGTGTGACTACAATTGGTTAACGCGAGACCGGGCAGGCCATAGACCGGAAGCGTGATCCAAATTGAACGGAGCGGTCGTTTGTTTCAAGGACATGCATGTGTCTGGCATTGATCTGGTGATCATCCGTTAGCTTGCATATTCCTCAACCACAACTGCGTATGCAGTTTTCGTCATAGCTGATAGCGCCAATTGTCCCGTGTTCGTTTATCTATGCAATAGACCAGTCGTTCTTCACACTATTTTCAGCTTATCACCACCTCCCCCTTGATTCAGAGTACACTATGTGAAATCCAAGGCTAGAACACTGGCATTAAAGCGGTATTTTTCATACTCCAGTATGGTGCCAAGTATTTGTTCAAAGGTCATTTTGAATGATGTGCTTGGTGTAGTGATGTAAGCAAAGCGACGGTATTCCAGAGTAGACTTTCGATAAACGGTATTTTGCGCGTAGATGACCGAGCGCGTAGTAAACTGAATTTTGGCCCAGTTTGTGTCAAATCGCAATCACCACTTAACACATACCAACCTCAGGTCACTATCGAATTTCCCGGGCACAGTCTATTTTTTTTGCAGGATAATGAATTGGTCTATTGTATCAACAGCGGAGTTAGACTAAAGTTTAATGTGAAATCAGGTGAGTTTGACCTCTCTTGTCAACTATCTAGTGGCCCTGCTCCGAACACTGTCCTCAAACCTGCTTTTCGTTTCACATTATCTGTGGGATTATTGGACAGTACGTTATCAGCAAACCTCTTCATACCGACCCGTTTGAACACCTCAATAACCAGTCTTTCCAAGTCTGTTTACTGATATGGGTCGTCTACGTATTGATCAGCGACCGAAATTGTGTACGTCGTGATGCTCATCCAGTGTGTACGTCACCTATGATTTTATGACGTTGAGACTAGCCGTGCGAGCCACATTGCCATCATTGTCAATAGGAAATTGTGGGATTTTGTCAGCCAGTCGACTTCCCCACAATGGATACATTTCTACTAAAATGTCTTAGGTCATCAATCCGATTTGTGTAGAATTGATCTGCGAAGGTTTAAGTTCATTGGTTCTTTTCGTTCGGAGGAAGTCAGTACTTTATTGTTTGTTCTAAGAGTGCACACAAGCGACTGCTGTCACATTGTTGGATGAAAATGGATACGATACATCTTTGTTTGTTAGGTTGCGATGAATACAGTTAGGTTGCTTGAAAATGGTATATTGTAGTCGACTAACAAAGACCGCTTGTAAACCATTAGTTCACAATCAGGCAATGCATTACGACGCCAGGTTTGGAGCTTCCGCAGCATGAACTAGCATAGATTGCTAAAAATGGAATGTCTCTAGTATCCCGATCGGTGGACTGGCACAAATGAGCCTGGCCACATCTTCCGTGAACGCTGCCCTTACAACCGATGGCCAGTTAACCAAGAAATTCGGTTCAAAAAAGAAGGATGCCTGTTCGAAGCTCATGCAGACTATTCTTTTCTGGTGAATCCAAACGAGAGCTAAGTCAGTCGAGAGGATGTGCAGCGCGGATCCATCATCTTAACAGCTGGTATATTTTCTTTTATGGGTTACGGACAGCCGGCGTGGAACCTTCGTGTATATTACATCTAAGGCACACTACCCTCGTACTGATGAGCGTGCACTCATCTGGTGTTTGTTGTTCTTGTTTTTGTTGCTAATTGCGTTTTTGAAACCCTCGTTTGCATGATCGTCGATGAATACCGTCCCGTATTGTAGTTACTATTTCTCATTCGAGTCTGTGCTCAATCAGCTTCCATTGCACTGGGTGTACTGATCAACGGACAATCGATTATAATGTGGAACGTGACTGGACCGTTTTTTTCCAGAAAACTGAACGGGAGAGGGTGCCTGCGGACAGGCCACATTGAACGCTTCAGTGGTGGCATGTGGATCCTTGCATCACTAAACGATGGCAGTTTGGACGACGAAGGTTTTGCAAGCTGATGAACCGAAAGGACTGAGTCCGTCGTGTTCGAGTAAACCGTCAAGACTTGGAGCCAAAAGGGTCTAGTGCTTCGGGTGAAATAATGAAGGATACAAACACCCAAAGTTGAATGAATGACCGTAATTGGATTGGCGGCCGATGGCTCAGCAACATGATTGCAAAATCGTGTCCTATCCACTCTGACTGTACGGATGCTCAACCAGCGAGCAGGCCGGTAACTTGCCTGTTCTCTTCTGTGCATCTGCATGTGTTTATTTATTAGTTCGTAGACTGTTGTCAAGACTGAGGGCAGCCCGTACCATAAAACCCACGAAAATGGTTGATAGCTGAAAACAGCCATGATGCTGATGTGCCGGTAGATTAATTATAGTTTGAAAATCATTTTGTGGGAAATAAATTCCATAGAGTTTAATTAATAACGTTCTTCTGACCATTTTGAAGATGGCTCACGAACCGGCTATTTTGAAGTGGTCTGCTCCACATCACGAAAAATTTCACATGTTCTGGTATTGTCAGAAAGTTATGTGAAAGTCTAAGCACTTATGGCAAGAAATACTTCACTTATGATCTACTACGGGAGCATGTCCACAGGGGCTGTTTTCACGATCGTCTGTAACACTGTAATATCGTTTATGAAGTTGAGCAGGTTCACCGTTGCGTCTGTTGTGAGGCGGTTCTATTTCATACACGGCTTAGTTTGATTAATTTTGGTGCAACGGCATTTGGGTTATAATTACACTCTTCCTCCGTTCGTCAGAGCGCACAACATAACAAAACCAAAGGGTGCACACGAACGTTTTCCACTCGACAGTAACAAAACTAAAGCCCAGTGGCGAAACATTAATTTACGAGGACATCAACGGTAAAATCACACAGCAGGCTGATTCACGTGTAAAAAGTGAGAAAAAACCTTTTCTTCGATCAATTTTGAAGCACAGTGCGGTTTTTCAGGTCACTTCCCGGATGAATGTGTGCAAATTAGATTCCTGAAGTTCTTAAAATCCCACCTGCCCTCTATTTTGTCAGTCAGTTTGCTTTGCTCTGTCAAATGAAACAGAGGGCAACTGCTCCGAAAACAGGGTGTACGGTAGTATGTGTACGTGTGTTGAAAGCCAGCATAAATGACCATATTCGGAACGTCAATCATTCTGAAGCCAACTGGAACGATCACACTGGCTGGACACCACACTGAACAGTTTTTGGTCAGGATAGTATAGTCAAGTTCACAACAGTTAATTGGCGATGGTTTTTCAAAATCGATCACACCCTACTGTATGTACTAACCGAAACGATAACAAAAAGAAGACGAAAAACGTGCTTACCATCGTTATTTGAATCGTTGGACACTCCAGTTGAGCAGGGCAGATGTGTGATCGGGTTCATGGCTTTAATGGAAACGAAGGTATTTTTAGACACATCTTTCACACTCAGACAATGTGAACAAACTTGGGATTGCAGCTAGTTTTAGAAGCGAAAAGATAAGTTATTGATCAGATTAAGTGGTAAGCTCGTTAGCTGAGAAATGTGGACGAATAGCGAAAGGGACTAATAATCTGCTGTGTTTCTCAATTTCATAAGTACCCTCACTATTAAGTGTTCTATAATGAAACATTACTGGCCGATTAGAAACTATCGAGTGCGACATTTTCAAATCTTAGTCGCTAACCAATTAGAACTCTGCGAGAACAATAGCCAGACGTGAACATCCTTGATTCGCATTCAGATAGACTTTCCAGCTAGCCTCTTTCGAAAGAGGCTGGCTGGAAAGTTTATCTGAATGCGAAGGCTGCGATCAGATGTGAGTGGTGGTCAACTTGAAAATAAACCAAATCCCCGACTACTCATCAGTAATCCTTGATTCGGTTTGTGAATGAGCCGGCTGTTGGTGTTCATGAGAGTAACAACGATGATATACAGTTTATTTTGTTAGAAGGCGTTGGAAACATTACGGTTTAAAGTCATTATGCTTGAGTTGTCACTATTATACTAGATTAAGCTAACCTTAGCTGAATATACAAAAACAAGGCGAATTAATTCAAAGTTACCACTTTTTATTTGAGTAGGTAAAAAATGAGCCAAATCGATGTAGATACAGCAGTGAAGTGTTGGGCACTTGTCTATCATAAAGGATTCTAAAATTCACAAGAAACTTAAAGACTGATGGAGATTGTACGTCTGGTGCTGTGTTGAACAGTTTCAGAGGTAAAGAGATCCGCGATTGGTACCATGATTTGAGTAGAGGGGATTGAGAATGTCAACAACTGTGAGAGGGCGAGTGAGCAACAACCAGTGGTTCAGAATGGGATGACAGTATGTCACAGAATATGACTAGCTAGGGTTTAGTAAACATGTAACAAATACGCCCTAGCATCCAACAAACAACAACTGACCAGCGGAGAAAATGAAACGCATTCGCTCCACTAGGATGATCTTGACGATCAAACTATTTGAAGACTTGGCTTCACTTCCAGAATGTTTACATCAAGCGTGCGACTACAGTGGGTTACGCCACACCGAATAGGCATTGGCCTTTTGTCCAGCGTCTAGTTATTTGTATCTCGACACGTTACCCCTGGGGCTATTAGTTCGGCAGTGTCAAAGCAGATTGTATGTTGACTGGAAGGGTCTAAATGTCATGACTAAGTCACTCCTTGTGATGACTACAACTGATAACTTGTCGCAGGTAAAACAATCAACCTGGGAGCGGTGGCTAACAGTGTTGTGGTCCGCCTAGTTGATCCTTGTTAAGTCTTCGCAGCAGCGACAACTCCCATCACGAACTGCTGACCACGGGTTTACAAAGACAACTCAAACCTGGGATACATCATTGAGTTGAAAACTATCCAGTAAACTTTCATAGTAAGATATATCAGGAGTTTTAACACTCGTTTGCAGAGGGACTTTTTATCTAAAACAGTCGTTTCCGGGTTTTATTCAGTGGCGAAACTTCCCAGGTGTTTTTTCGAAAAGAAAACAGTCCAGCACGTTTGGTGTTATGTGGGAACCGGTTAGCTCTAACTGAGCGATGTGGAACACATATATCGCGTCTCTCCTCACTTGGTGATTTACTGTATACCAAAGTTTCGTGTCATCAGCGCATTACAGCGATAGAGGGTTGATAAGCTTTGGAATCTGCAGCACTAACTGGTTGAACAACATAAGAATTAAAATGGGTTCCTATCGCTTATTTTTGTAATAATAGAACGTAAGCCGTTGGTTTTGTCATTGAAAAGATCACCCTTGGGGTTTTTGATGGGTTCATGTGTGATTTACTCACGGTGCGTCATGATTCGTGTTAAAAGATTCTCTCGGCCAAACGATTTTGGGTGTTCTAAAAATAAATCAGCTGACTGGATTTTATCGACCGTTTTTGTATATTGTTTCCCAATACGTTTTATTGGTTACGCACAAAAATCCCTGTAGGAATTCTTGTCGGAGATTAGGAACAGTGGACAAGGCAATGGAGCCGCCGATTGTCTATCAGGCCTTTTATGAACTAGGAGGCAACCGATAACTATGTGATCGACTGGTACGGCAACCATATTTTAAAATGGGTTAGAGAGTATATACCCTCCGGACTAGTGAGATAGTGATCGGATTAGTGTCAAACGCTACTCGATGCATTGCTTTCATACTTTTACAGTGATCAGGCCAGAACCAGTAGCCAAATTTTCACTAAGCATCACGTAAACGTAAGGTGATGGCTCTTATTCCAGGATGGGATTGTCGGGCATTTGAGGTTTTAATTAATACGCTAAAGTTACTGACCTTAGAGGTTACACTAAGTGAACCTACATTTTACTTGAACAAAGTGTGATCGTTGTTCTCAAGTTCAGTCGATGTTGGACTTTGAGGGGTCTTCACGTCAACTTGCAGTCTCTGTTTCAAGTTACTGATGTAGAACTACATACAGAACAGGTTTAAACTGCAATACAAACGCAGGTGATTCCACATCTTCACTTCAGAACCACTGTTTTAATATTGTTTTCACTGCTCTATTTTTTAATACCAATCTCAATGGAATGGGTGTGGTTTGTTCTTTCGACTGGAAGCACACAGACGGCAGACAATTTTTTGACCTCTGGATTCAGTTGTCACTCGGTGAAATATTCCAAAATATACATCCGGTCTGAGCGTGCTGCAGTCATCGACAAGGGTCTGCTCGTGGACCGGAGTGAGGTCGAAAAAAGTGTGCTTTACACCTTGAAAAATCGATGCGGCAACGTTTAGTAGTCTTGCTGTAGCCAGGTCTTCTTTTCCAATAATTCCACGTACTGTTGGACAAGTTCAGACAGGTTTTATAAATCTAGGTCAAGTCTGAACCTACCTTCAATTTACTTTGGTTAACTCTAATTGGACCGTTTAATTATAAGGTATGAAAAGACAAAAAATTGGCTTTAGCTCTCAGCGTTTTCGACTGGCTGTTCAACAATTTTTGACTACCGGTTTCAAATGTTAGAATTGTTGGAACACGTTATCTCACAAGTGGACCTTAAACAACATGCTCTGCGGTTATTACGGTTTTCACGTTTTTGTATTTCTGTTTTTATAGCGTTAATTCACCCATTTTAGATAGTGGCCTGTATATGTCCACTGCTTGATGCATGACTACGGATCGTGAACGATGTATGACCTCATTACTGAGAAAACCATGGTCACATACATTTATTACATATTGTCAGACGGAACTGACACAACTTCGGTCAATAGTTGAAGAGCTTTTCACCGGTTTAGGTACCCTGCCATTGGGCCACCTGCTGCTGACCGTGGTTGATTAGACATTTATGCGGGTCACTGACGGAATCGGATTCTTCTGCGTTATTCCAAGGCAGATCTAATCGCAGTCACACTTACGGTAATAAATACATTACGAATTGTAGAGGAGCGACGTAACCAGCCTGATAAATAACAATCAATTGGTTTCGTGCTATTCAATAATCACGGTAACGCAACACACACTTAGTTCTCAAGTCCGGCTTCTTGAGGTTTGACCGAAAAGCTCAACATCACCGTATGGTTGTAGGATTAACTTTTACACTTTAGATGCTGCATTTATGTGCAGCCCGGTGAAAATAATGAAATATTCGAAGCAAGAGAGTTTATTATTGTGTATTTTGCATTAAACTGAAGTTCTGTTTTTAAGGGAGTACAAATGAGATGAAGGTACTTCTGTGATGTAACGAAAAGTGAAACTGTAGTCTAGTTGTCACGTGGCTTAAAATACTGTACATCTTACGATAAAATTACACCGACACAATTGGAACAGATCGAATAGGTAATCTTTTGTGACGAAAATCTACCCGATTCACCGCCTATCCAAACCCCAACACAGCAGGAGATCTGATAGGGGAACCATCCAAATGTCGCGTTGAAGAGATACCGCATCAGGATTGGATGATCAGTCTCAATGTTATGTCTTCCGTTATTCGCCAATTCATTTATTTCGTATTGCATTAATTAACTTAGTTTGTGACTTTGCATGTGCTAATACGATCAGCCAATGACAAACTGTGTTTTCTTTAATACTGCTGTACGTCCATAAACTCAGCTTCTCATCTCATGAATAGGAATTGCTTACTGCTACCAGTACCAGGTATTCTCCTCATTACTTGCATGGGAGGTTTCAATACAAGAACGATTTCTAGGGCTATTTGAAGTACATATTTCCGAATATCACATTTTGTGTGCTCGAAGTGCTCGTCTACCAGGACTGTGAGATATTCCCTCATAAATTTGCCCCAGATCTTTTAACCGGGATTACATCAAATTGACGATGATCAAAATGTAAAGGTGAGCAACATATGTTATTTGGTTATAGTTCACGAAAGTCATGTTGTTGATACCACCCCATCCCTGAAGATTGCAGACCAGGTAATTGTGATAAGATATCGATCATGATGCTATCGATCCGTAATAAAAAGACATTATTGTGTTATTGTAGAGACAAACATCCAGGCTTGTCGTCCATGTCTGAAAGATGCATGGCCTTCAGTGATGGTGTCTCAAGGCTGGGCGACTAATATTGTCATGGAGCTCAGAACGAATTAGTACGCAATAAAGCTAACAACTTTGGGCTACGAAACAATCTACATAAATTGAATGCGAAACCTTTACGCAAACATAAACTCCCACTCGCACACCTAATTCCACCAATTAAGAACGAGTGATTACAAATCTATCATCTTCAGTCCGCGTTTCATGTGGACAGGACTTCTTTTCAGTTAAGGTCTCCCACTGTTTAATACACTGTCTAACACTGTAACTACGTCTGACTTCGGCTGAGATGTTCACATACACAGGGGTTCACGTGGGTTTAAGTCCTCCCATCCACCTGTTTTAAACACCCACATAAATAACCCAGAAATATGTGTTTGTCTTTGTTTGGTTGTTTCTCGTTATCGTCTGGTGTTGTGTTTGATGACTTTACCATTATGTTGTTACAGTATGCAAACATATTGCATCCCGGTTCAATCTGTTTCCTTCAGTTTCTTTCAATTACAACCGATTTCTTCATATCTATGAACCGACCAACAACTAGCTGCTGATTATTTTAGAAATGGGTCCGATTAAACACTAATCCTTCTGTCTCCTGTATAAACCAATGATCACATAAACCCGCAATCATTTTCCAGAAGCATTTCGAAACATTGCATCACGGTTTTGAAATGTAACGGAAAGGATGCTCATTACCGCCTCATTCAAGGAAATACCGTCCTGGGTGGCCTTGCAGTTTTATTTAGGTTTATTATCGAAAATAAAGTTAACCATTAGTAGTTTCATATATTTTGGTTAATAATAACATCAGACAGTAGAACACAGCAGTTATTTCTCCAGAGTACTTTTCAAGCGGAACAGACTAACAGTAACCCTGTAAACAGTAAGTGCTTATTCGGAGTTTTCACGTGCAGGATTAACTCATTTCCCGAAAAAAATTTGAATAATTCTTTCTGAAGTCAATACAATTACTTAAGTTTCATCAAGACATACAAAAAACCTCAAAAACAAGGAATGACTTTTAACGAATGACAACGAAAGTTACTACTGGACTCCACACGATACCTGATTAAGCTCAGACCGGACTCTGACCGGATGTTACGTCACACGGTCAGGGTCAAGTCTTTGTGTGTGGTTCGACTGGATGTGATTGATCTGTGGCCACGGAAGTTGTATGAGCTAAACGAATTTCTTTTGAGAGCACAGGTTAGGGTTACGTAATCTGGTTGCAATCGATTCGGCGGTCGCCAGAATGTTCTGACTGCTTTTGGTTAGGTGTTGACGACTATGTCGACAACTCAGAATGCATTGTTTACTTCAGTGCAATGGTTGGATTTGGCTAGATGCTACTAGTTGATTTGCTACAACCGGTTCCTACCCAAGCTGGATGATCCTCTTTGATCCTTTTTGGCAAGCCTTAGTCGTACGGTCAACATACTGTGTAGTACAACAACAACATCAAAATGCGCACTGACTGATAGTGGACTGGTAGCTTGTCTTTCAGGCTTAATCTTAACATCGGCATTGTTGTGAACCACCTTCTTATGACTGCCGCTTGAAGGTTATTTCCAAGTGCCCGGTACGTGCACCTGTTTAACTGATCTGCTTCAACATCCCCTTTAAACGGGAGTTTTATAAACATGGATTTCTTTCCAGCTGTGAGCAACACCTCATGCGAGATTTTGGTCTTCGTATTTGAAATGAAGAATTGCTCCGGATAACCTTTCTCCTCCAATAGATTTTGAACCGTTTTCAGTGCCCGCTGTAGTGCGTCATCCAAACAAATCTTTCTTGCTCTAGTTGCCAGGCCTTGGGCTAAATTCTTTTTCTGTTTAAGGAGCACAAAACTGTTGAAATTGGTGTATTGACCTGACCATGTAGGCTTACGATATACCGACCTATTCGGTATATCGTCTCGATGTCTAGTTAATCTGAGATCTGTGAAATGGAGCTCGCTGTTAGATTCCTCTTCTGAAGTGAAGCGCATTGAAGCGTGCGCTGCATTAAAAACCTGAAGGATGGCTGGACGTAACATCCAGGCGATATCCGGTTTCAGCCTAACCGATTATTGTGCGGAGTCTAGTAGTAGCTTTTATTGTCGTTCGTTAACATCCGCTTCCTGTTATTGTCATTTGTACTATGACGTCCTGATGAAATCTATATAGGTGTATTGATATGGGAAAGAACTATCGAAAGAAGTTGTTCGTCACGTCGTTACATCTGATCTTATGGGAATTTTTCGACAAAAATGAGTTGCGCATATTACTTTTCGGGAGGCTAACCACTACGTCTGGCAATTTCACATCAAATAATTGGGTAAATCCTATCGATTGATTCTGCAGTCGATCGTACACCAAATCAGAGAGCGTTGGCTGGTCACATTCTAGACAGATCAATAAACAAGCTTGCTGACTGCTGTGTGGTGCGACGCTAACGGTTAGCCTGCACTGCCAACTATCAGCTTAAACTGCGTTGTACCTTAGCAGCTGATGCTATTGTGATATGCTTATAGACACTGATGCACAATCGTTCTTACCCAAGCCAAATGGCTGTGCGAATTTTCTTCGATACTGTGATCCAATTTTTGCCCACACAATGTTTAATCACATTTAACTCAAATTATCGCTCCGTTCACCCCAAAAAGAAAATGTTTTTATTCACATCACTCTAAAAAAGTAACTAACACTATTGGTAACAATTGTCAGGATGATCCATAGCAAACTGAACACAAAAACATGACGAATTGTTAAGATGAAAGAACGGTTCAGGAGGGATATTTTTTTCCACGTACATAGCAAACAACATGTGATCAGTTAGTGTTGACTCTCGAAGCAAAGGGGATGAAAACAAACTTAGTTACTGAATTAACTAATTTACTAGAGAAATCTAAACCTAAAAGATGAACAGCATCTAAGGAAATGTGTGCAGCTTCATCGCTGGCGTCTAGACGCTTTAACAAAATACGATAACCAGGCTGAATAGCACGCGACACTGATTGCACAGACCAAGATTACAGCCCTTGAAAGTCTACAGACAAAGGAAACGAGCAGGACAATCAGTCACTATGGCGAAAATCAGTTTGATTTCTGAAGAGTTGTAGGCGATTCCGATCGGTTAATTTGCAACTCAAAACGTCCAACATAAATGGACACAAAATGCTGTTTAGACCACTTCATATGAACAGTGGGAAGTTACTTACATTGTTGACTTAGTCACATTATATTAGTTGGTCTACGTGCATGGGAAGACTGAGGAAACTGCAAGCACTATCAATGAACAATCAACCGTGAAGAATAGGATGATACATCTTGATATCATCAAGGTTAGAAGGTAGACATCAGGAGGAAGACTGGTAGACGATGCTACATAAAGCAGTGTAAACCACATTTTGGTCGTGTGCCATTTAGTATATGTTCTGGCGTAATGCCGTTTGCAGAGTCTGACATAGTTTATTTCCCAACGGGTGTGCGGGGGTGGGATGTAAAAATGAAATAATGATGGAAACATTTCATCCTCTAACAATTCAGAGTTTCTTGGCATCATCATAGACATTTAACATTACGGACTAAAAGGTGCCAAAGAAACAGGAAACAAACATAAGAACAAGAAGTACGCGGACTTCCAAAAGAGAGGTTGAACGGTCGAAAGTGATGAACAAAACTCCTTAAGATGTTGAAAGGTTTGACATCAAACCTAGATCTGTTGAGGAGATTTTTCGGTTGTCCTAAAGTCTCCTAAGTTGAAACGAACTTCAGATCACGCTGTGAACATGCTCATTAGTATGAGGACCATACAATTTGAGATGCATTTGTTTAGGCTGAAGGCAGGGACTCACATCTACGGACTTCAGAGAAGTGTCGCATTTGTCTTGGTTGACTCCCGGAACTCGAAGTAGAAGCGGCATCCGTGTGAAGTATTGGATCTCGATTTACTGTTGGAGATTGACAAATGGCAATGTGTTGATGTTTCATATAAATCACTTGAGAAGATTAGAGCATAGTTTTGCACCAAACGTGCTTGATAAGTGTGATTCGTCATGCAACTACTTAGATGATCTTGTAATTTCTGTCATCTTTGATTAATACTTGTCAAGTAAGTTCAAATGGAGGGCTACACTGTCCTTTTTATGAGGAACAGTATTGTAGGAATTTGATAAATATTATAAAGGATTGAAAAAATATCCTTGGGTCGGATGCGTTATACATTAAGTCTTTTTTTCTGTTGGCCTGTAAAATCGTCGTTCTATACAATAGAAAATGTTCTCTTTAAGTTTAAGAGAAATTTAAGGACAAATGCTTTTTAATTTTGATCAACCATTTTCTATATTGATTACAAACAAGTGTGTTTTGAACTCAGTGCAGAGAAGTACAAAGTAAATGGGTTTGATTTATGACTAGTTGATGCGCTGCGTTGCTGATGAACCCTTTTCGTGATCTGAATTGATTACCCAGCTGGGACTGTGTATGGATGAGCACTCTTTAATGCCACGAGTTATCGCCTAGTTTTTGAGTCAGTGAGACCGAGCTTGGGATTTTATGAGAATCCCGTTGTGACTCCTTGGCTGTTAACTCTGAAGTATGCTGAGAACATTATGTGATAAAGGGTATGGTCGGTTGTCTAGATTTACCCACTGATTTGAATGTGCTGGCCACAAGTGTCAACCACAGATTTCCTACTAGTTTAGACTGATGACCCTTTCTGAGAAGTGACCTGTGATTACAAAAAGCTTATTAAACTTTTGCGGTGGAACTTTTCAATTGGGGTGGTTTGTCGTTCTCAGAGAGTGTTGATCGCAACTCAAAATGCAGGTAAAGTCCTTCGACTGGCCTACTTACAAATTAAGCAATGAACTTAAGGTTGAAATTTATCAGAGCACATCGTTAATACATAAGAGGTGAGTTTGACTCCGACCGTTGTGGTTGCGAGGCATCGAATTAAGTGAAATATTTGGTCAAAGACCTGGACAAGTCGTGCCAAACTTGTCTACTCATTCTAAGGGGACGCCGATTAACTGTGCTCTTGATTCGACCGATGATTCAACTCTGACCCGGACTTTTCAGCCAAGGTGCATTTATAAACAAGTGGGAACCTTCCGATTTCTGTCGGCCAATCGGCAAGCTGTGGAACCGATTGACAGAGCGTGCTTGTGTGTGTTTGAAAAGCTGTGTTCACAAATCTGTGCCTCGTTACAAAGTCACGGGACCACCCAATATTTCGTCAGCAATTTTGATAAAACGGGCTACTGTGTTTGTGATTTACATCCGGCTAACAGACGGTTTCAAGTCGTAATATTTAAAGGTTACATAACGAGGGTCTATCCTTAACTAACAGATGAACAGACTCGTGGAAATATCCGAAATACAACTATCTGATGAACAACCCATGGGCTTGCATTACGTTTCTCACGCAACAACTTCAGCACACGATGCGCGGGACAAATATGTGTTGGGAATACCGTCATGTAACGTGAGCATAAGACATCGTATGGTCCAACACTTGTAAAATATACATACCTCAAAAATGGTTTGATATACGAAGGGTGGATGGGGGTCAGCGGGACTCACATTAACGAAGTAACCGAAAGTAGTTTATTTTTAATTTCAAGCTACCACAATTCGTACCTATTAAAAAATTTGGGGAAGAATAAATTTGTTTTTTTCTATCGGTGTCTGTTGAAAGTTTGTCGAACGGTCGCAATATTCAAGGTGATCTACGAATTCCAAATGTATATGTAATCAACCACAGATGAGGACTACGATCCTCAAGTCATTGTGAACACTACAAACACGGAGCAACTAGATTGGTGTTTATTGTAGTGAGGACATTTTCAACGTTGAAAAGGACGCTCCCCGTAGTTGTCTACACAGGAAAGATGGGAGCCAATTTACAAAAACATTCGCTCTGAAGTAGCTGAATACTGCCAAAATTACAGTGGCAATACAAACTTTAATTGCCAGGAACGAGTTATTCCGGTTGATCCCGATGGGAGTTCGTACTCTAGTAGAATAGAAATATAATGCGTTTTGATAAAAAAAGACCAGTGACAGACCAGCAACGGCTAATGAGTGGATCGGTAGGTGGGGATGCAGAACAAAATACCAGCTCTTGGTAAAAGATAATGAATGAATTTTTGCCGTTCCACAGCATGCCAATCAAACAGGGAACGTTAAACAGCGCTCTGAATATACCCATCCCACATCCTAAAAAACGTGGCTCTTTCTTCTCCTATTGGTTATGGTAGATTGAGTAGTTCATGGTCTGCATTTAAACCAGCATAAAAACTCTCAGGGCCTACTTGTTCTGCACGTATGCAAGGACTCTAAGATCAAATTTTATTTCACGGATTCGAAAAATACTTTAGGACAAGAAGTAGTTCACTCGGACGGAACAGGTCGAAGTGATGAATTGAAATTCTCGGCAGAATTGGGGAGGTAAATTCGGAAAACCGTTTCCAGTGGACATGACCTAAAGATCTTACAGTTCTGTAACACTCATTGTTGCATCTTTATTCCTGTTGAATAGTAAAGGAGTTTGGTTTATATACATTATTCTTTGAAGAATGACCAACTGTCAGCTAACTCTTCATTACGGTAGTAAGTAATGTTGTGAGTTACCTACACATAAAACGATGCTTGGAGATAAAAACATCCGAAAAACATCGGAATGGCTTATAATTTTACCTCAGTGTTTTGGTTAAGCTTATATCAATGAAAAATTAACGTTTAATTGAGCACAATGTGCAACCGCTTTAATCTACTGTGGTTCACTGAGGCACCGTTAATCGCCTGTTCTCGGCCCCGTCGTGCGTCCGAAAAGATTTAACGGTCACCTTACATACACGTTGATTCTTCCAGCCAAGTTGGGGGAGGATATAAGGATATAACTGGTAGTTATCCCC
Source organism: Paragonimus westermani (assembly GCA_008508345.1). Lineage (NCBI taxonomy): Eukaryota > Metazoa > Platyhelminthes > Trematoda > Plagiorchiida > Troglotrematidae > Paragonimus > Paragonimus westermani. The sequence goes on from QNGE01000649.1 coordinate 55,141, forward strand.
CTGTTTATCGGATTGTTTTTTGTTTTATTTTGAAGTGTTAAGTAGCGAGTGTTCTAATTTCGCGTTGTCCATATTTTATTTCAAAAGGTAGTCTTAATGAATTTTTGTCCTCTCATTTTAAAACTACGGTGTCGACTTTGTTCACACCTATACTCATCAACTGGAGTTAATCGAAGCGAATTCTTTCCGGTAATCTCTTGTTTTCTGTCAGTTCTTTCCTCCAGCCGGCGACTGACCCTGTGAACATCGCATTATGTTGCAATGCACTGATGTCTACTGAAAAATGGGAAGGGTTTTGGCTGATGTATCTTGAACATCAATAACATCGGGTTTCAGATACCGCATTAAGATAGATGTTTCGGCCAGTCTTATTTAAAAATAACATCAGACTGGAGCGTTGCTCTCGTTAGTGTTTCTCAGCGATACATTCACTTTCAACGACCAGGATTTAGACTGCGGCTCATGTGATAATCAGGCAACCACATTGGCCGCTGTTTCGCTGAAATCATATTGAATGAGATCAAATTATCCTATTTACAAATGTGGACACGGTTTTTGTGAGTACTAGTCAGTAGACAACGCTTACAAATCAATTTACTCACTTCATTGAACTCTGATCCCATTTTGATAAACCCTGATCATGTGATTAATAGGATAGTCGAAACTGTTTCTCTCGCGATGATTGGACGTCGCATCAGTATTCACGAGCGAATTTACGTGAACATTTAGACGTGATTACTTTCTACCTAGTGTTTGGCGTCAACGGAATACTGATCAGCACAGCCGTCTCAAGAAATGATACAGCAGAGTGCAAATTGCGTTCGTAGTAAGATGTAATGCTTTAAAATTCTACGGATAGCACCTCAGCCTGTTGGATTATGGTCATCGGTTAGAAACTGGCCCCGATTGTCTCTACTAGTGGAGTGCAAACAGGGTTTACAGCACTATGTTGAAGGTTAGCACAGAGAATTATGTCCTTTAAATAGGCCACAACCCTGTAAACTTTGAAGGGTGGCTTTCAAAGACTTTTTAATCACACTTTGACTTCATTTTGCATACCAAATAGGTTAAAAGCAAACATTTTTTTGCATTCTTCGCAAAAACGAGCAATTTGCAGTATGCCTGGTTCTACTTTTTCACAATCTGCAAATTATGGACACATAACTGTACTGAACTTGAGAAGGGACAAAGCCGTGGCGGGACAGATGAGTTAATTACGATCATGCATATGTAGCTGGGTACTTATTATCGATTACTTATGGTAACAGACCACCATAGGTGTCAACGTGAACTGTTTAAAAACACAAAAAGAATTGCATGACGTTGCTCGTTAATTTTAGCTGTGTGTCATTTTTAATGCAAAGTAAGATGGTGGTGTCGGTTTTGTAGTCTATACCGAGAAACGCATATAGACTGAAGAGGATGGATTTATGTCCGGTGTTGCAGCTGGTCGATTAAATTCGTAACCCTTTTGTACGATGTTTTCTGCCGGAGTGTCAAGAGATAAACAAGGCCGTCAATTGTGACGCTCATTTTAATTCCGATAGAAGGTGCAGAAACACAGGAATAAACTTGCTCAAACAGATTTTATCTGTTTGAATATATTGGTGTTATGTTCATCGGTGTCTCCATTTCGGTAGTGGGTTGAGAAAAAGATGTGCAGATGATGTTTAAACTTTTGCCATCCTTCGCAAAGTACATTATCACGCACCTTGAACATAAAGCAGAATTTTCCGTAACGATTGCCGAAGTGTCATTCGTTCTTATTTTGTACTTTTATTCCTGTGTACTACAACTGTTTACGAGCTCCAGCTGTTGAGGTGGAACGAGTAGAGTATTACTTGGCCGCAATGATTCACAGAACGAGTGACAAGCCATATTTCAGAATAGGAATGTAGGGGATAAGATTAGACTACGTTAAGCGCACGTGTTTGTCACTCGATGCACTAACCCTGTAAAAGTTATTAATGAACATCACAATAAGCACAACTCGCTTGTTTATTGGCCACTACAGATTGACTAGCTAGTGATCGACTGTTTGGGTCATTGTATTATTTCCGTGGTCCAGGTAGTTATTATAAGAAGTTGAGTGGTATGTTCAGAATATGTTTCGAAATATGCAGATGCATATTTATGGGCGTGCGATTAACATTGGTAGTACCTATTTAGAAGTACTTGGAGGTTTGAAGGGTGTGTGTCGTATTTCGCACCTCTGGCTATGCCATCATTTGAAGGACCCTAAGTTGTGGCTTCAATACGGTTAGATATCTGGTCGCTGTCTGTGTGTGGTTCACAGTTTCTTAAACACCATGGGTTCGAACAACAGAGATGATACAATCAGCATATCCGCCTAATAGTTGGACTCCCTCTAGAACCAGAACGGTCTTCATGGCTCTCAGCCAACACGTTGGTGAGACTGAACAAAGCATGCTGCGTGTCCTAGTGATGCGGCTGAAAACCACCATTCAGATATGACTCACCTGCATCGGTGAGGGTGTCACATGAGTAGAACTTTTAAAAATGTGGGCTCCATTTCACAAATCTGACACAACTCTGGCAACACTTTCATACATCGACAGTGACAGCGGTTCTGTGCCGCAGTGTTGCAAACCTACGGCACTGAAAAGTATTATACTGATTTAAAGTTTCCATCAAGAAGAAACTTTATGCAAAAAATACAAACCGAAAACACTATTCGGAGCCAGTAGTACAGGAACCCAGCATAGTGTAGATTCATTTAATATCTAAAAATGCTTTCGTTTCAGTCGACCATTGCGACTATAGATCTTAAATCATATCATTTTCGTATTTTAGGGGTTACAGTCACAGGATCAAGCAAGCCGGATAACTGAACGCAGCAAAATACAGTAATCTATGGAACAGGCGTCCTGTTTCAGTTATGGACTGAACCGGGAATCAAACTTGAGTGAATTTTCGAACGGAAAACGCATCATCACTGGAAAACCGACCAGTTTAACTATTCCATACGGAGATCGGAGTATGTGGCAGTTTTATGGTAGTCTGCTAGAAAACGCACTGGATACTATACCTTTTTACATCTGTTCCCATTTAGGCACAAGATTTTCCGTTACGTGCTAAAGCGATTCACTTCGATGCATTAGAATTTCCACCTTAAAATCTTCGGCAAGAGGGCAAGAACGCGATTGGCCCAGCTAAGCGTAAGGGACGACCAATCTTAATTAGAGCGTTTCGCATTGGCTACTTTGATAGAGGAAGTGGTTTTGGTTATTCGAGGGATGTCAACGGATTTGTTTAATGAGAACGAGGTTAGCGGCCAAAGTGGAGCCCAGGTCATCTGACCCTGTTCCTACTAATTCATCAAACCGCTGGCCGTATTTTTTCTTTAGACAGGTAAAGGGTTGCGATTGGTTAGGGGTGTCTGTGAATCTCACGTCCAATAGGAGTGAGGTTCAGGGTCGTGGTAGACTTCGAGCTGTGATGTGAGAGTGAACCAGTATGTGAGAACATTTTCGTTAGTTCTCTCGCATACATGGCTGGCGGACGCAAGTACATCCGCAGCAGTCTCGAAACACGCAGACGTATTATCGAGGGCATTCGAAAGAGGTGATGATTGGCGTCCGGTTGCCCTTCCGAACGGATTCACGTGTAATACCGCTCACAAGTGGCTACATGTGGATTGCATCAGTTATAGAGCTCAGCCTCGCAAAGGACACAGAAGCAAGAGTCTGACAGAATCAGAGACTGATATGTTGTTTGCGTGGATTTCCGTGGACACAAAGAATACACTGTACTTTTTGAGATTGCGCGTCAAGGCTGAGTTTGAGAAGGAGTTGTCGACCACAGCGATTGGTCGATACTTGGATGGCCGGTGTCAAGAGACTGTGGCAAGTACCAGCTGGCATGAACTCGGATGAGAATTGGGGGTTACGGCGACTGTTGGCATATCGACTGAAGGAGTGTTATGCAAATGTGAAGACTATTCGCTGGATAGATGAGACAAACTTCAATTTTTTCTGTACGAAGTCAATGAGACGTTCATTAAAAGAACGAGAGCAGTCCACAGAAATCCACGCAAACAACATATCAGTCTCTGATTCTGTCAGACTCTTGCTTCTGTGTCCTTTGCGAGGCTGAGCTCTATAACTGATGCAATCCACATGTAGCCACTTGTGAGCGGTATTACACGTGAATCCGTTCGGAAGGGCAACCGGACGCCAATCATCACCTCTTTCGAATGCCCTCGATAATACGTCTGCGTGTTTCGAGACTGCTGCGGATGTACTTGCGTCCGCCAGCCATGTATGCGAGAGAACTAACGAAAATGTTCTCACATACTGGTTCACTCTCACATCACAGCTCGAAGTCTACCACGACCCTGAACCTCACTCCTATTGGACGTGAGATTCACAGACACCCCTAACCAATCGCAACCCTTTACCTGTCTAAAGAAAAAATACGGCCAGCGGTTTGATGAATTAGTAGGAACAGGGTCAGATGACCTGGGCTCCACTTTGGCCGCTAACCTCGTTCTCATTAAACAAATCCGTTGACATCTCTCGAATAACCAAAACCACTTCCTCTATCAAAGTAGCCAATGCGAAACGCTCTAATTAAGATTGGTCGTCCCTTACGCTTAGCTGGGCCAATCGCGTTCTTGCCCTCTTGCCGAAGATTTTAAGGTGGAAATTCTAATGCATCGAAGTGAATCGCTTTAGCACGTAACGGAAAATCTTGTGCCTAAATGGGAACAGATGTAAAAAGATATAGATTTCAACTTCTTATTTCGTGCTACAGTCCATCATGATTCTCCTGCTCACTTTAACCAGTGCAAGGATGGGAGGCGCTACATTTGACAGTACTGAAGCTGTTGTGTTTGGTACTTTAATTATCACCATGGCTTCGGGTGTCACCTTTTGTTTGTTCTTATCTTCATGCTGAAGGTGTACAGCCAGACCCGATAAGTCATATCGGAACCACTTCATATCATGCCGCATCACGGCCACTCGTTAGACAAATCCTTGGTTTTGAAGTATCTCATTCATTTTAACAATATTCTGCGAACTGCTCTGATTACATTTCACAGCTTGGAAAACGCACCTTATTCACTGGTGGTAGACTGTGTCAGTGATTCGTGCTTCTTCGTCAGTGATAAGCTCACTGACTAAGGAACTGGGAGTGACAGCTGGGATCCTTAAAAGTCAATGCCAGCTAGGGCAGACGATGAAACTTTAATGGAACAATCGTTTTGACTACTGCTCGATTAATCTCACCTCAGACACTATCCAGTTATCATATGCAAACACTATATCAAAGATACTTCGGACTGCTTCATCCCGCTGAAAATCGACGTAGTAGCACCAATTTAGTGGGATTTGCCGGGAGGTTCATTATGAGGCAAAAGCTACAGGTGATTATAAGTGAGGTTCACTGGGCACTAAACAAAAGTCCCCTAACACCTAACATTAACCAAGATGTCGTCCGACAGATTTAATGGTAGCTGTGATTTCAACTTGAAGAGAAGTTTCACATGTGGTCTGACCGATTGGATTTAACAGGACAGTTACTCTGTTTTCTCTTATGGCGATGTGGAACTGTGACCATTACTCCCTGGTTGAAAATGGCTGTTTGACTGCTCAGTCGTTCTCATTGCAGAGGTAATGATGCAGTGGACAGCATGGCTGGTTTTTAGAAGACTGACAGGTTTTTGAATCGCAGTCACGGTGGAGGTAAGCAATACTCGCTGACCCGAGGAAGAGCAAACCTCGAGTACACGGATTCTTTTGAGAAGATATGGCAGAAAATTCAGTAGAAAAGCAGAAGCTTAGATATACGTTTGGTTGTGGAATTCTTCCAGTTTAGCGGGTATACACACATCGGAGAGGGTTAAGAGGCAGGATGGAACAAATTTTCGAACTTACTCCAACGTTCGTTATATTGTCTCATTGAACGGTACATACGCGAACCGTTTTCTTCCGGACAGGAATGTGTGATCGGGTCAGTTGGAGCTGTGTAAAGTTTGGAAAGGAAATGAACTCGATATCATTCGAACAGCTTTTGTGTTACTCATTTTAGTTATATTAATTTAAAAATTTGCTCCTTAGTTTTGGATCATCATGAACTTTTGGTATACCAGAAAATGCTTGTGAATGCCAAAATTCAGCCACTGTTTGTTTCACAGTGTGATAGTGCGATGGCAAAATAGTGTATATTTTATTATAACCAAATGTAATAAACATAGTTAAATGTGAAACAAAGCCAGGTTGTTGGTCAATTACTGAAACTAAACATGTTCTTCGTGACCCACTGGTGGAACGATTTTATTTCAGGCGACCTTGTGCACTGGAAGTCTACTTTTTGCCTATGTGAGGTTCTATACTGTGTGTTGCAGTCGACTTCATCAGAGATGTGTCTGAGTCAACATTCCAGTGAAAACTCTTTTTGCTTTGCACACGTTTTTTCACCAGACCGTAACAATATTGTTCATTTTTGAAGAGTTCGGGAATTTCTTCGAAAGAGTCAACAATCAGTCTTCGATACTTGAACTTTTGAACAATATTATAAAGAGTTTTGAACAACAGGACTGGCCGATAACCAGTGTCGATCGGTTACTGTATTCCTTCAATGTGCCTGTGAGATGCAATCAACAGTCGGTTTCATCAAATGATATGTTGTAAAGAGGAGTTTAATAGAGTTTTGAGAACAGAAAGACGAAACTAAAAATTAGCAGAATTGAATCATTCTTTAGAACATCTGACTAGTAACAGGATGAGCTCTGGCGCATTGCAGCAGAACAGAAAATAATCGTGTTTTGCGTAATCAACTTAGCGAGTTACATACAAGACGAAGTGCCTTTGATCAGTGAGAACAAGATTAGGCAGCGTAGTCTGAGGACCAGCACGATGCATGTGCTATATGGCTGGACTAAATAATCTTCTATCACAATTTTATTAAATTTTCCGGAACGGCACTCACATGTCTTAATTTGGAGTGTGGCTCTCCTTGTACTTAAGTGATTATAAAGTGTTTTTAAAGTATTTCCGGTGGTTGGACAGATCAAAGACCAATCTTTTGGTAGGATCTTGTAGGAGGATTTCCGATTAATGTACAACTAAGCCAGTAGTGCCTCGGGGCCCAATCCGTTGTAAGTTGTTCACAAGATCACAACCCACAGATCTGTCTACAGTTTGTAGAGAAGATATCTGTCTTTGATGTTACACTCTTCGGATAGCAACGTAGTTGTCGCTCCCTATCTATTTGATAGAGAATTGTTACGGCATGGCGCAGCTGTAACAATATGTGGAATGCACATAGGTGCGATGATTTGTTAGCTTGAATTCACCAGCATGGAATACGTCAGCAATAGGCTGGTGACCGTCCGTGCGCGAGTGAATGTCGTTTTGAGTCGAACTGAATAACTGTAATATGTATCAACCAGTTAACCATTAAGAATTGTATGCTAATTCCGGTCCCACGTGGTCTCCCGTAAGAACACCTTGGATATGGGCGTTCTGCGATGAACATTCCAATGCTGGTCTAAGTAACATAGTCACTTCTGAATGTTCACAAATGATCAGTCAGGAGAGTCAGTCTGAGCATTGTGAGATGGGGCATGAAAATACCAATTAATAGAGAAGCTTTAGATATGTTCTCTTGCCAAGGCCAGTTGCTTCTTACGAATTTCACGCGAATAATTAACACAATTATGTCGGGTAAGTTGCACATGTCTGACTTGTTGCATTTAATGTAGGGACATTAAATCGATGTTGATTGATGAGCATCATTTTGTCCGTAAAAAGCAAATTGTTTAAACAGTATAACGTAGGATTCCCATAAGCTGTCGTACACTGTGTACGTCTTTTATTGTATTGCGCGCTAAGGAATGACAAAGAGGGAATACTGAGGCATTTCTACTTTCCTATAAGGTTATGAATATGATCATGAAACTAAATTCGACAGTTGGCCCAACCTGGAGTTTTTGAAAGTTTAGTCACAGAAGTATGATCCAACGTCTGCACACTAAACGAATCAAGAGAAAATAAGATAAAAAATAATGAATGTTGCTTGCCTCAAATATTTGGCACTTGTATCCCATTTTTAAAAACAGTAGTCATGTTTAGTACCGCCTGTACAATCATATTAATTAGGGACATTTTAGTTTGAATGAATTTAAGGAGTTTCCATTTACGGAGGAGACTGTTCTTCCCAGAACTGTCAGACCGGCGCATTAAATTCAAGCAACTCAATGCTGTTAGTACCAACCAGTCTCCGTCTGATTTTCCAGTTTCGGTGCCCAAGATAGTAGAAAGCAAGAGTTCGCTGATACCGGAGTTTTCGATTAATGCAATTGCACAATTTGAATCTATTCACAGGTCTAAAAGTCAGTAGCCTGAATAGCGTAAACGTTGTTTAAATCAGTTTACGCATCATATTATAGAACATCGCGTAAAAAATCATTATTCTGTCAGCTGGCAGTGTCACATGACATTTTGAGAGCGAAACTGTTGATTAACTTGCACCGATGATGTGAATGCGCTTTAGTTTGTACCGTTAATTACTGACTTATTCAGTGATTGTACTAAACAAACCATTTTAGATAAATGAAGGTGTAGTAAACATAACTGGAGTCTGAGACGGGTGGATATTATGTAAAATGACTCTAAAATCACAAGTTGAACACCACCACTTGCAAACTTCGTAGTCCAACAGACAAGATGATAGAAGCTAGACTAGAGTTTCGCTTGCATCAAGGCTTGTCACTAGTGCATATCCTTGCCACGACCGGGACTATTACTCGGACAACGTTTTTATGAGGCAGCCACTTTGATCACCACTATACTGGTCTTCCACAAGGCACAACCGAATTAGTATATATGGACGCTCAACCACTTTCGGATGTCAACAGTGACTCTGTTACTCGATCATCCCGAAAACAGACGCAGTTACTGTCTACTAACCCCATCCGATAGTTCAGCGATTGATACTCTCTAGGTAGGTGGAAATCTCCGAGTTCACTGAACCTTCTCGGCCAATTTTTAGGATTACTGATGGACAGTCGTGGATTTGGTTAATTTCAAGTTAAATATGTGCATTGCCGATGAGATCTAATAAGAGGGAAACTCAATTACAATGTTTCTTTTCGAAAGGGGCTGGCTGATAAACCTCTGTGGAGCTGAAGGCTATGATGAAGTACAGGTGATGGTCAATTTGACAGCAACCAAGATTCCTACTTTGCAATTACTCTGGTAGAAGTGTGGTACGGTTTGACTGAGTTTGCTTGAAGGCGCGTCTAGTGGTAGTCTGATAACTTACAGAGAACCAATCAAACTATTTTCTTACATTCTGTTCGGCACATTTATAGGGTGACGTTGACGTGGATACGCCCGGTTTTCTAAAGGCTCCTATTAAAAACTGACATCTTGATTACAAGCCACCAAAATCGTGCGTTAAGATAATTGTCAAACATACGGTTTGTTCAGGACCAGAGAACAGCTGAGGCTCACCTGGAATGTAGTAGTTTCTACGAGGCCTGCCGCCATATTTATAAATTGGGTCCCATTCTCTTCCGAATTCACCGGTACCCACTATCGGGTCGCGTTTGACTGGCAGTAACAGTAGCAATGGCAAAATTTGAGTTCATCAAGAAGGAAACAATCAATGTTTGGACCAATTGAATGCAAGTTTTATGTGCTCTAAGTTCGTGCTTATCTAATTAGCATGGAGTTCATAGTGGTGAGTGCGTGATGCTCAGAATGCAACAGCTTAATAGAATGGAGCCAATTCATAACATTGGAAATGAGTGTTCACGCACCCAGACAGAAGTTTATATGTAAACCCACAGATGGGTTCATAATACATACGAAGAGGGTGATATTGGTTAATATTACATGTATATTTCCAGTCACTTTACTCAATAAATCTGCAGACGTAGAAGGCCAATTGTAGAATTAGTGTCAACACTGTGATAAACGAAACTGAACTGAAATAAGTACACGTTTGGCGGAAAGAAATTGTTATAGGTTAGCCTTATCTCATCGTCGCACAAAATGTTTTGATTGTCAACTTCGATGTAATGGAGGCATGAATTCCGAGTGTCTGCACAAAACTATGGTACGTATGGCTGAATAGGTACGTGTTTTATGCAAACAAGTGATGATGAACAAGTTGAAATTAAACCTGTATTAGCATTTAAGGCTTTTTGAAAGAAACACATTTGTTCTCCGCAGACAGGACGAATCGTTCGAGTGTAAAACGAGCGACTGGTCTGAAATAACCAGAGGACAAATAACGTAACTTGAACGTCATTCACGCCTGACTACAGTTCTCAAACTCAAGTGAGTTTCCTTCTTGCTGGAACTGATAATTAGTCTATCATCATACGATAACCAAGGGTTGATATTCCGGTGAAAGTTGTCACGAGTTCAGTCTGTGGAACAGGGCGTCACTTTGTGACAGCCGAAGGTCTGCCATTTGTCGAACTCAGGCAAAGTTAGGTTTTCATCACGAAGTTTCAGCTCATATGACAAACCAGTTCATGTGTAGGGAGATATTGTTAGGATTCCACGATTCGAACCTTCACTCTTGCGATCTGAGGTCTTAGTGGTTTTCTCTCACCTATTTCTTGCTCAAAGGTGGTCAAGCAAACGGATTTACACGTCCAAAATATGAGCATAATTTACCCCATAATAAAATGCTTAGGTGAATGTGATCTATTTTACTTTCATATCATTTACAACGGAATCCAGTTTCTTGCAATTAGACAGACGTTTCAGGCGACTGTTCTTCAAAGCGGAGCACTGAACTACTCACTATCATGTCTGCTTGTCAGAACCAGAAGTGGAGCTCTCGGTCAGCTGTAAATGTACTATTTGGTCGAATACGTCCTCGTTAAATTTCACGAATTCACTATAAGGACAGTTAACGCACTATGCGAATTCTCTGCTTTTTCAAGCAAACATGGCAGCAAATATGAGTATGCATGTGGGCATTATGCAGTCCAGTGTATCTAGTAGTGCTTGGGTGGATATGGCAGCCTACAGTAGGTCGAAAATTCAGACGGATCGATTTAAGTGGATCACGCTGTCGTTGTATCTAGATCGAGATCAGTCACTGCCTATTCTCCTGTCTATGTTTCCGATATCCTCAGTTTTAACACCGTTGAGAAATTAATGTCACTGTTCTCTTCCAAATGTCTTACCACCCGAATACCACATTCAGGCACAAGGTACTAATTAATGAGTGTTGGGATGCTGGGCAAGCAGATAAGCTGAATGATGACTGCCTATAACCGGAAGAATACATCCTCGAAACAATGCTGAACATGAAAAATGAATTACTTTGCGTACGAGTTCATATTACGTCTACATTTTTACAGTCCGGACAGACCCTAATGTTTGAGCCATTGCACATAATTGTGCGCATGCTACAAGAATCACTTTAAAGCTGTCCACACCATCTTATAAAGCGTTTTCTTCATGGGACTGTAAATGAGTACTTATTGCCAACCTTGTTAAGTACACAACGCTGTCGACAATCGCATAGTTCTATTCCATACATCCCCTCCGAAAAACGTCTCGGTGACCACCCTATCCTCCTAACCCATCCGTTTTAGCTCCTTAGCAATATGCTGTTAAGGTAGACTGTTGATTGTACTTTTTCATATTGGTGTTCCCCACTGTGGCTAAGCCGCCTATTACTAAAACCAAACAATGCAGCTTCTCCTACCTTCAAATAAGAGCGACGCTGTTGTGCATACAAACCAAAGCGTCCTTGAAAGCTATCACGAGACTGCCTTACTTGTGACACTCTTGCATAAAAAATGAGCATATGTCAAACGAAGTTCCAGAACAACAACCCAGACTATTACGTTTTGACTCCAGTACACACAAGTACAAATTTGGCTAATATTGATCCCCGTCTGTCAACATATATTTCCCCATTGTTATCAATTTGTGGCTTTTCGGAACTGTTCAGAAAGGCTATAGTCTCACCAAACTTATGTCGAACTGAGAACATGTTTGAATGGAGCTGATCTATGAGTACAGCATTCGTGTGTCAATGACACAGAGTTGTCTATGCTGCGATAGTCCGTAACTTCTTGTAAGGGTGAGCCATAAGAAGTTATGCGGAAACAGAACCGACTGGACTCTACATTGCCAGAAAGTATGTTTTTCTACAGCCATTTGCTTGAAATTGCAACTTGATGATTGAAGTGTTCACGAGAGGCAGTCAGTCTGGTTCCTTAAAATGAAAACTGGTTAGTAACTTACTTTCAGCTATCTAAATCGAGTAAAAGTTTCCGGCGTATTCATGAGAATTACTGTATTGCGAAAAAGCTCGTTCTTATTGTCAGGTTGGAATACATCACACATATCACGAATTTTACAGTGATCCATTGAGAGAGTAAGCGCGGAACGAGTGGTTAATGAAGTCAGTCAATTCAATGTCACAACACAACCAAGTATCCATTTGAACAGTGGGTTCTCACAGGCCAACAGTTTGAGGGGTTGACCAAGGCAGGTCCAAGGCCCAAACGAAACGCTTCTAGGTGTATAGAAATGGGCTGTACAGGTGAATTCCAGTGGCTTCCGCTGTGGTAGAATCTTACGCCTCACTGCTCTTGACTGGGTGGCCCTAACTCTATGGATTGGGCGAAGTAGGTCTGCTACATTGATGGAATGGTTCCAGTCCGACAGATACGATAGTATGGCACTGTTCACAGACTTTGTTATTCCACTGTTGGGCTAGGCTGAGTGAAGTTCACGGACCCGTTCAGATATGCGACTGGAAATGTGACCAACATAATTGGTTCCACAGGAACAAGTGAATGAATATGCACAAAACGAGGCTGCAGAAACGGACAGTGTCTTTTAGTCGTGGGCGCAAAACCTTATTATACGCAAGGTGAACACGTCATTTAACGACCTGCAACGACGTGTTAACTGCACTGGTAAGTCTACGTGTGATAGTTTCAGATAGCGTGTCGCCCTTGAAGGATAACCCGATATGTAGAGCTTTCTTTTCTGCTAGATTCAGCTGCTCTCCTTCACTCCGTTGCTGCACAGCTCTGTTTATGGACCATTTTGTATGTTATACGCACGAATGCCAATTCTTCAGCAATGGTATCATGCGTGCAAATTTTTACGGCTCAGTCCGTCAAACAGTCAACCAGACTTCTTCCATTGAAATGAACGTACCGACCATTATTAATACCTTTTCTTTGTATCACGTGCTGAGTTAAGCCGCCAGCACGGCGACGCGAACGTACATCTAGAAAGCCTAATTGGATATCCATTTCATTCTCCAACGCAAATCTCAAATTTTGGTGTGCGGAGTTGAATCCGACCAAGATATCGGCCGGGTTCACGTTGTTATCGAGTACGCAAAGCATATCGTCAACATACCTCATTAAGTACATTGGTCTGACCCTGAACTCAGTTGTTCGTTTTCCACTTTCGCCATAAAAAAGTATCTAAGAACAGTAGTCCAAACAGCGATTCCATTGTGATGCTGCCCTTTTATCAATAAACCTTTTCGTTGTAATTAAAATATACGTTGCAAATGAATAGATTAGGCACTTGCTTAGGTTCGATCGAGGGTACCTGAATATCTCTGTAACTATCCTCGATATAATTACAGAGAATCTATGGTTTAGTGGAACGTTGGTAAATGAGAATGCGACGTCGATGGGAAAAACTGGCTGCCCAATCACACTTAATTTTAATGCATTCACGAGATCTAGTATTTGTGACAACCACTTGGCCAGTGAGTGGTATGGAGAGTCTTACATGCTCAAAATTGGTCTGTGTGGTATCTCATCCATGCACATTTTGGACAACCCCGTACAGCCTCGGAATCATGCCAACAATCGGGCAAATTTCTTCAAATGTAGCCAAATCGATGATTCCACTGTATGTTAAACACCTTTATGATTTCTACGTTACTTTCTCGATCTGAGGGGTTGTCTTTTTCATTATCCACTTTCTGAAACCTGATCCGGTCTTCTAATACGTTGTTTCTTTTATTAATGTAATCTGCTCTGTAAAACAACACGAAACCAGCACTTTTACCAGGCTTCGAGATTAAAATGTTTTCATTTCTTCCCAGGTTTTCCACTGCTACGAGATGATTGATTGTAAGAAATTGTTTTGAGGCTGGACTACAGCGTAAGTACTGATAACGAGAATTCACTAGCGTAGATTCCAGTCGTTCCACAACTAGTGTTGAAGTAGGATCGAGGTCAGACAACTGTGTTTACAAATTCTTAAAATTCACCTTTAAATCCGACTGCTTAATTTTGTATTATGAACAATCAAACTCATAGCTTAGTAATACTACTCCCAATACTAATTTGTCCACATTCAAAGAAGAAAAATTGTACACCTGCCACTATGGATATTTTGGAAACTCTGAGGAAGGCTTAGTTGGACTGATCGGTTCGAGTAGTATTTCGAACACCTTTTCATTCTATTCCATTGCAATCCGTGTAGAAAAAGCCTCCAAATCAGACTGCCGCTCATTGATTTGACCAACCTCATTAACCATCCATTCTCCGTTTGCCCCCTCGTTAACAACTGCCCTGTAAAATTTGTGATATAAACAGGATGTACTTTGGTCTGATGGTGAAAACGAGGTTATTCACTATACAGTATTTTTCGGTTGTTCGTTGGACAATTATGCTCAGTTATTTTTACCAGCAGAACCTTTGTGAAGACGGAATCAACACTCAGGCTAGTCAAGTGATGCTTACTGTTGTACACTTATTTCAGCCGACTTGTCATTTCAAACCCATCCTCTTCTGTGTAGTGAGTGAACGATTGCCAAAAGAAGTTGCCTTATAAGTCCCAGTATTATTCGGTATTTCTTAAGTCCATACATACGCGACGGTTGAACTCCTCGTGAAACTAGTGATTCCACAATTTTTCATCGACAGAATGATTGTGAAGCAGCTATAGAATTGTACTCATACTTTGTTCCCTAGCGTTTCTCGGGTATCAGTCACCTTATCATTGAAGGACATTCCTCATTTGAACAAATACACCTAAGAACCGTGGATAATGAATCGCTTTGATCAGAACTATGAGGAAAACTGTCAAGCGGATCAATGTTAATGCGAAACATGCAGTTTTTCACATGACCTTGTGTATATTTGTAGTTGCAGCCTGTCACAAACAGACCAAAAGTAAACAGACTAGGAAGACCACCTCAGAAATTTTCCAAAAGTTTGACCCAAAAAAGCTCCTTGCCTCGTGTTAAGTTATACAGTGAAACTAAAATATACTTTAGCATATTAAAAGGAGGGTTGAATCTTTTCGTAATAAGCATCTGTGAAACGGAAGTTGTAATCTGTCTTCCAAAGTTACTGCGGAATAACATTGTGAGTAGTATAGTGCGACAGCTTGTCACCAATACTACAATGAGTTTGAATCACTCATGTCAGATAAGTCAGTAGGCAAGTTTCTGATGAACCACAAACTCTTGGTTTTCCAGGTTAGGTGATGGAAGGGAGCTGACATCGTTTTTTGGAAAACGTGTTATGAGTTCTAGTAAATCGCCACCCACCCTTTGGGTACAGGCTTTTGAGCTAAATCTATGATTCACCACCCAAACCGTTCCTTCGTCTACGCTTAGTTATATCTCTGCCCATATACTGCAGCAATTTTGTGCGGCATCGTCCCTCTTATGGTATAAAACGGGTCGCCCTGTCTGCTTCGTAACTTAGTATGGATAAGCAGAACCGTACTACCGCTTACCCTCTGTGCTATCTAATTTAGCTCTTATACTCTTCCAAATCCCTCTCCCATTCATAACTCTACTGCTCCCACGAAATATGTGGATGAGCTTATTAAAACTGCCCTAGCAGATCACACCTTTTACCAACAAACCTCCAGTTCCCTTCATCTTCTCTGTTGCACTAGAAGACGAATTATTACAGGTGATCTGAAAGTAAGCACTGTGAAATAGATAGGCCAATAGACCGCTATCGCACGGAGATCATACTCATTGAATTTCGACATCTGGTGTTTGAAATACCAGAACTCAAAGCAATGCATAACTTTTCGAGCTCTCTGTCTAATCACTATTGACTGTGCACTTCAATCGACTCTCTTGCCACTGCTAGTGGTCGAACTGGAGTCGACATAGTCCCCAGGACAATAGTGTCAACCACACTGGCGGGTTAGATGCTCATTAGCAGAAAAATTTGTTTAACAGGTTTTGTTAAGCTGCGGTTGTTAAGTCTTCAGTAAATGTTTCATTGTCTACTTAGACTCCAACAGCCTGCCGTATGAAGAATGTCTTTTACTTAGATGTGGTTTCTCAGTTTGGGTCGACACATCTACTCGGTGTAATCAGGTTGGTTGAAGATATGAAGCCAACCGCATTGGAGAGTCCGAGTCTTGTTTAGGTGGGAACTCTGGGTTAGCGTACGTTCACTTGGAAAGTGGTGGGTGTCTGTTGCACCTGTACGCTTAACACAGGCTAATTTTGTCCCGTATTGGTTCTAGATATAGGGCGCGTCACTATTGTATCTGGCGCCTCTTGTTTGAGGCAGACCTGGTTTCACATAGACTACATAGATATGACTGTAAGTGGTATGGTACCATTCAGTATTGTCGTCCGTATTGAAGCATGTACTTGGAAAAGGGTCAAGCGTCGGTACGCTGTTTTGTTCTTAAGTTCACTGGACAACAGCCCCACTGAAAGCAACGACTGAGTGTCGAGAAATTGGCCAGGCCTTCACTAAAACACAAAGATCAAACTATCCTAGAAAAACAGCTTATTAGTTCTCACCCTGAAGATCTCAATAGTCACAAGACCCAAACCTCAATTACCATCTATGAAACAGGTGTTACAGCGTAAAACACAAACAAACCTTAGATCTCAAAGAAGTCTTTAGGGTTGTCAGATATCAGACGGAACGTTTTTCCACCTCATTTCGTTTAATGGGCACCATACGTGTGTATTTGATTTAATTGGCCGATTTAGTCACTTAGAAACAAAGATATACCAAACGCCTTCGTAAACATGCTATCGGTGCTTTATTCCGGTACTCCCTCTTAGATTGCAATCTGTGATGAACTGTTTGACAGTTCGAGCACCAAGAGCGGCGTGAATCAGGACGGACTATTCTGATCATTTTTTGTTTAATTTTGTCATACACGAAATAATGGAGGACTTCGTGGCACTCAGGAGTGGACCTCTTGCCTGGCGGAAGACTGGCCGCTCTTGATTATGTTGAAGACAGGGTGTTGCTAGGTAATTTTCGACTGGCACAGACGGAGCTAAACGCCACTTCTACAGCTGCTAAATTGTATAGATGACAGAAATTTACTATTCGATGATGAGGCTGTAGAGGTTGGTGGTGGCCGGTTCGTTCAATTAGGAAGTTATTCCATCCACGGCGAAGATATAGGGAATGAAATGAAGGCCTACATTTTCAAGGATAGGGCGGCATTTGTTAATCTAATTCATCTATGGCGACGGAGAGCAACCTCTGTAATAATTAAGGCAAATATAATTATCATGCTACTTAGCGGAGGTAGAACCTAACGGCCTAGATTAGTGGAAGTGAGCCTGCTTCAAACGGTTGGCCATCGACATTTGTGTTCGATCGCTTGCGTCACGTGACACCAGCATCAGGCCACTTTAGGGTTAGGATACTGCTGTTGCTAGCGTTTGCTAAGTGAATTCCTTTGTTCCTTCATTAAGTTCGGGCCCTAGATAAAAAATATCAGCGAACGGCTGCCACAAATTAATGCTTTCCATCGACGCCGCGACCGAGTGCTTATGGTGCGAGGTGAATAGTTAATGACTTGGGGTAGAGGAATGAAGCCATTCAGCCAAGGGTTAACCACTGCAGATCCGGTTCGTTTCGTATGTTGGATCACAGCCAGCAATGGGAACTTTTAGGTGAGATAGTGAACAATGAAGCTCACAGGTTTGAGTGTTGCCGTTGTCTGACAGAGTTGTCTGCAAAGTAGGTGCACTTACTGATGCGGAACTGTATGATCAGTAAAAAAATGATCTGTTCGATCATGCCATACTTTTGCTTATAGCTCGGTTGCTTTTTGTAAGATGTGAAACCTTGTTTATGAATGTTCGGATGTGAATATCTTCCTTTTTAGAAGTTGTCTCCCCTCCCATCTGTTTATAGTTTAGATATATACCAAGAAAAAACCTCCTGAAGTTTTGAACTAATTATTTTACACTTTTGCTTCAAATTAACATGTTTTATTGCATAGCCAGCTAGTAGTATAGTGACTCGAACAAATACTAATGGAACCCGGTATTTCGGTTGAGGGTAATCTAAAGACATTCCGTAATCGATTGAATCAGTCCGCACCTGTGACTAGATAGGGAGACATTACTACGGACCAAATAACCGTTATCAAAAATTCAAGGTTAAAATCCCACCACCACCCTTTCAAAGAAACTTTAGTTGCACTCCAGTCTACTGTTGACCTCTCTTGCCTCATCAGTTGTCCCTAAAGACATGCGTATACCTTCGTACACCGACAGTAATTTCAACTTTGAGGTCGTTGTTCCCTTCCGTGAGTTTAAATGATCCAGAGATTGGACATGGTGGTAATAGGTAAAAACGTGTCTCGGAGGTACAGCCACTAGACAGCTGAGCCGCAACTTCTATAATAAGGGAAACTCTGGTGAATGTTGAAGCCCACACTTACCTGTGGCCTGGTCTGATCTGTTCAAGGGTCGTCCTCCATGCGGTCGAAGGATGTCCAGTTCCTCTCCAAAATCTCCTTTCAGCGTTATTGGGTCACGCTCTAAGCAAATTAAACGTAACGGAAAAAGAACTTGTGGTTTTATTAACACCGAAAGTTCAGATTTCGACCCAATTAAAACAAATAAAATGTTTGACGTTCAAAGAAATACAACTGTTTGGGAATCTTTGACGTCTTGATGATTAAATTATTGGGTGAATGAGAGTCGCATTGATGGACCAGCAACCTGAGCAAAAAGTCAATGATCGGCCTAATTAACGTCTACTTAGCTGGTGCACTGCACAAGGTTAACCTTAACGAATCGTTGAAGTTCACTGAAAGTTCTTATCAGTCAACGAATAACTTGCCTTTCTTAACAACAGGAACAATACTTCACACAAGGACCGTTTGTAACGAAGTTTCTTGTTGCGCGATATAGTAAATCGTATGCGAACGGATTATTGCAAGTCTGTTTGATTTCAACTGGAAGTGTTTCAGTTTACCAGGGTTTGAATCCACGATAATATAAGTCGTTTATGGGGTAGGAATATAGCACAAAAATTTTCTTTCCAACTGCAACTGTGAAATATTTCCACTTTCACAACTGTTCTTGGTATTATTCATCTGAAAAACCTGACGATCAGTGTGTAAAAATAATTTGTCAACAGAATTTTTTAGACTGCCTATTTCACACCAGCACAGTTCAACGAAGATACCTGGAAACACTACCAAGCAGTTTAACAATTCCAGGATACTCACTGAAAAATATCCGACTTTTCGACCGTGCAATAGTTATGCTTATATATATATATATACATATATATATATATGGACTGCATAGAACTGCAGCACATGTGAAATGAATCGGGTTTATTTTGTTCACCACAGAAACCCAAATCTTAAAGCACTTATTTTCATGAGTCCATGTGGTGAATTCAAAATTGTGAGACCGTATGTATAGGTTCAGTCTAGACAATCATTTTAAGCATTGCTGGCGCACTGTGCACTTCGAGTAAGCACGGTCTATCAGCCTGAACTACATATATCTATAGGTGGATCTTTTTCAAGTACTGCCAATATTAACGTGCTGTTTGAAGGTTACCATAGTTACGACAAACTACAGTTCTGGAGAAATGGAGTGGCATTTAGGTTACTTGACTTTATGCAGTAGTATAACGAAACACGGATCTACTTGTGCGTAGCACGTGGGACCTTGATCGGAAATTCCAACCAAATGCATTGCATACTCAAGGAAATGTGTAATATGAATTTGGGTCATTTGAGGGCAGTAGTCTATCTACCAATCGGTTGAAAGTAAACAGTATACAATCCGTTCATTTTGAACCGTGAAACGGATCAATGAATTACTCCCGTTTTCACCCTGGATGGACAGGCGTTGTTATACATGCATACCGCAACTGAAAGTAGGGCAAACATCGATCCGTATTTACACTGTACTCGGAATGTTCGGTATTCCCAAGTTGTGAGTTCCAGAGACATAATAGGAGTTGAACGTTTACCGGCAAAGAACATTGAGGCAAACCGTTGAATTTTGTTGTCTTGCTAACTGTTACTGGTACACAAGGAAATCGATAGAATGCCCCTGTCCCTCCGCACTGCTGGACGTGAGAGATTTGGTTATTTTTGTGCGACTAAGTTTTTATATGCTTTTTTAATGTAGATAAATATCTTTAGGGAATCTCTTGTTAACATTTTACCAGAAAAGTGATTCACAAATTAATGAGGCTACGGCATTTGAAATCTAGCGATTGGAAGTGGCGCTTTAGAAACGCTGTTTTGTTCTAGTTAATATAACATCCGCAGTTTTAAAGAAAAGATTTATTTGAAAATTGTAGGAGTTGCCAGTTCTGACAGACAGGAACATGGAACAGATTATGTGAATGTAAATAAGGGTATTCAACAGAATGCTATTTAAAGTTTGACCAGATTCGAGGAATTGGCATGAACCGTGTTTAATCACATGACTTCTAGTTTATCACTAAAATGGTCACACCCAATCGTTCAGGAATGTCACGTCTAGTCCATACTACCTACTGCCCCTATGATCTATGAAATAAGCTAAAATTATCAGCAGATTCAATCAAACATGAAAAGCTAATTTAGAGTCCATCAGTTCCGCTATTGAAGGCGACGAGGCAGTTTCCCATGAAGGACTTATCCAATCTCCAGTTTTTCTTTAAGAGAGTTGGGACCTCATGGTAGCTGATAGGTGTGACACAGCATCCCCATGGTTGAGGGGTGTTGTCACGTTCACTGGCTGGTTCAAGATATGTGGGCCTAGAATGGGGTGTGGTAAGAGTCCAGTCACACCACAAATGTACTTCTAATCAAGGGCATAATACCCCGACAGATGTCCAATTTCAATCTGTTGAGCCGTATAAAAATGGTTTCTGTTAGCATTCTGATCAGTAGATCAGGTGAAAATAACACTGTCTGCAGTTCGTTCGGTCCAGGTAATCGATGGTGTGTCCATAACTATTGACCCAAATACCATTTGGTGTTAGACCACTAAGTATACGAATATTAGATCTATTGTCGGTGCAAACGACAGGTTGAAACTACGAAACCAGAGGCAATGTGAATATGAATGTGGGCTGCTTGATTCATTGTGTTTCACGGGTGAGATTGAAGTACATGACAGACATGAAAAGACCAGTTCGACGGGATGGTTCTAATTAAGGTAATCTCGTCAACTGGAAACGTGTAATCCTAGAAGTTGCAAAAAAATGGACATCTGAGATGAAAGCAAGAGAATGGTTACCCGTGCTTTCCTAAAATCACTGATCTCGGTTATGAAAACCAAGAGGTGTATAACGGAAGTGCTGTCATTTTTGGCACACAAAATAGGCTTTTAGTGGGAGAATTAGAAGGCATCAATAACCATCAGCAGTTTCACCCGATTACACATTGTCGTCTTACAGAACGTTGAAACTAATTTGGCTGTGTTTGGCCTGAGCGGAGGGCTTAGTGATTTATGAGGCCGAGCTTCGTTTGACTGGCCATGAGGGATGTCAAATAAAATCACCTCGTGAAATTACTAGGGTTTCCATGTTAAACGAATTGTTATAGAGGGCAATCTTTTTTCACATGCATACAAACTTTTTAGTTTTTCAGCTGGTAGAAAAATGCTGTGGTTGATTTGCTGTCAAATAACGGAAGAATGGTGGTGTTAGAAAATGAGAAACCGGACAGCAGGTGATTCTCTAAGAGTTTTAGTGATTACTGAATAAGAGAACACAGCTAAGTAACAGCGTGGTAGGTCTGTCCAGCCGTCATATGTGGGTCAGAAAGGCAGTTTAGACATTTGCAGTTCCAGATGTAATATTGACCACAGTGTTAGAACATGGGTTTTAGTGTGGACAATACCCACGTGCATAGAAGGCCATCCACTCACTAATGTACTTTTTGAGAATTACCCTTAGAGATCTCTTTTCCTCTTACTAAGATAGAGTTTGCTCTTGACTGACTTGAGTGAGAAAGATTTTGTAGTTGAGGATTATGTTTACTCTCAAGAGACAGTAATTCATTAAAAACTGGCATAGTATTGCGGCTGTTTGATTGAATCAAACGATGATGACCTGATGACCTGCCTTCGGATACTTTCAAAAAGCTTCCCATTTTTTTGACTACAGACGAAAAATGAATATTGTGCCAGAGGCGTTGGTGGAATGTGGAGTTGAACATCAAGCGAAGTTTTTGCAGTTGAGGGTTTCATTGTTTGTTCTAGTTAGTTCCACTTTGGCTGATCTTCCAGTTAACGGTTCAGTTACATTAGTTAGATTGCCGTTTATGTGAAATGAGCATACCACTGTTCGTTTGCTGTTTTGTTACCATTGTGTTTGTTACTGCCAAGATTGCTGACAGCCAGAACAATGGCACCGTCATTGTGAGTCAGGTGTGTTTGTTTGCGCGTGAGAGAACTGGAGAGAGAGAATGGTACTGTAGGTGCCTGTGTTGTGTGATGAATTGCACATTGATTGATTGGTCACTAAATGCGAGACAAAATCCAAAGGCTAAAAACATGCTAGAAGATATTGACATTACCACAGGAAGTTCAACAGATCGATAAATCCGATTGTAAGAAACAAAATTAGTGTCAACAACCGCCAGTTAGACAATGCTCAAAAGTAACAGAGGCCCAAGTGCTTAACTACTCAAACTTATTTTTGTGCTGAAAGATTAAACGATAAAACCCCCTCATTAATCGAAGTAAACAACTAACATATACGTATGTCTGTTCTATTTCGTAAAGTTAAGACCATTTGGTTGTTGCTTCTAATTACTGCAATATACCTTTGACTCACACGATTTCTGCATGAGTTAGTAATAAGCGATAACTCGTGCCACAAATAAAGTTTTATTATGGAATACTACAGACGAAAGGCTAACAATATTCTCCTTACAAAAATAAGCTGTTCGGAGTGATACTGCTTCACTGTGCATACTTTGGAAGCTCAAGAGGTCACATTGTGAGCTGTGTTCATGCATATCTAGCTACCATTGCCCATTAGAAGAGTGTTGCCAGCCTCGTGACTATGGTCATTTCTCAGCACAGGCGATAAAATACAAGAACGTAACTAACATATTTTCCGCGAGGCAAGATTTATGCCTCCCAGTAGATTTATCACAGCAGTTGAGACACACATATTGACATGCTTGAAGCTCAGAAATTGCAATGGACCACCACGTTGCAGCCAGAGCGAACTAGTTATAAGGTTCATGCGAAATCAGTACAACAACGATTGGATGCATTCGAATCTGTGTTGGACGATTTAGGAAGAAAAGTTAAGTAAGAGAATCGTTTAGGTTTCAGACGGTCAGCAACAAAAAGACTGCGAAGGAGAAAATCAAAGGAAAAAGAGTGGAATAGAGGACAACCACTGTCTATCAGACAAGCAGCAATTGCAACGCAATATGCAGCAGACAGCAGCAAGCTAACACCAACAGCAAAGTGTCAAGGTTATATTCACTTTGCTATAATGATCCCGATCATAAAGTTACTTGAGAACTGGGTTCAGTGTCTCGAACATATACATCAAGTCCCTGTCCAAACCAAACTACCGGTAGCGCAGTCAAGACAGACTTTGGTGAGCTGTTTCAGATTGGGCTCACACGGACACTAAGGTGTAGCATGCCCAAATCAAACAGCCTAACTGATGTTGGAGCTCTAGCAATTTACCACTGAGTCTGTTGTTTTTGTCAATCAAAAGTATTTCCCTTAAGGGATGTTCGGGTTGATGAACGATGCCGGCATTGCGTTGAGAAAAGCTAGAGTTTGCACACCATATTTGGGTGAGGTAAAGAACACTGTGCTGTAGCCCATTTTGTAGCTCCACGGTTTATCCACCTGAAACAACTGAAGTCGTTCACGAGACAATAAAGACAAACTTGAAAAGTTGGCTAAAAATGGGCAAGCAACAATGAACTAAAGATGATAACGGAACAATCTGAGCGAAATCTTCCAAACTTTGGTGAATAACCCAAGTACCGGACTAGCTATTTTAGCACTGCTGAGAAACAGGTTACGGTCGCTTTGAACAGACCTGTTCAGGTCTTTCTTGCGTGTAGCAATACGCATTCATTCACCTCTCAGAACTTAACCTGTGCACCCCGAATAATGGAGGTGCATCACTTTATATTTAGCCGTCTTATATTGGAGGTGGTTTTTCATGGTCCACTGGTTTAATGTGTAGATCACTCCATGCTTTTGCTCTTTCAGTTATACTGTCTAGTATGCATCAAATTTCGTGTCTTCACGGTATAATAGTAACGGGAAACTGACACGTTTTGGGATTTCGAAGATAATCAGAATAAAGGACAGAAGCACTGATGTGGAATCTTGTCGCATACCGCTGGACTCACAATACCAAGTTTGCTTTGGGATTAAAGCGGCCATCTTGGAGGTAACCGATGGGTCAAAGAATCAGAGAAGTTGTTATACCGTAATTACGAAGCCTCACTTAGACTATTGAATGGACCACTCGGCCGACAACTTCAGGGAAGTCCAGGAAATCGCATCAACTGAACTGTATTCATCAGATGCCTTTGTCTAGGCTTCTTGAGCATGAAATCCATGTTGAACATCATGCGGTGGTGAAAACCGAATGGAGTACTCACGCAAGCTATTGTCAGTCGAACTCCCTATGACCTATGAAGTAATCAATAATAATGCACTGGGACCTTAATTGGTATGCTCACTGTCATCGTTGCATTCAAATATGGGTGGCAGTATGTACACATCCCAGACTTTCAGACGTCTGTCCCCTCTGAAGTATCGATTGAACGGTGTGCAGAATGACACCGGCAACTTTTTTGCACACGTCTTTAGCGCTGGAGAGGAGAGGAAAACAGGACCTAGGGATTTATGCCCGATATATTTGACAGATTATGGAACACACTGTGTACTATGAAGGTGTTAATGAACAAAACTGATTATTCGGGTACTGTATATATACATATATACATAAATATATACTAACTGTGGAGCTGATAGCGAACACACTCAGATTCTGTTTGTTTGAAGCGCCCACAGTTTCTCTATTTGAGACAGTCAATCCAACCGTACGACTCAAATGAGAGATTGCAAAACGCCTTTTGGTGATAGATGCAACAGTTTTTTAGAAGAGTTTTAGAGTGACGCTAAACTTGTTAATCAGATCTAACTGGTACTGATGTCTGTCGACCTTAACAGCCATTCTTGCCCGGTTGCGGACCATACAACAATCACCTAATGTTCTTTAGGTTAGCCAAATTGATGCATGTTACATGTTGACCGCTTTACTGTCAGTAAGTATCTCGTGCAGGGCCGAATATGTTCTTTGCGCTTTGGTCGTCCAGGCTACCTCATTGGAACATATCTGGTAATAGCTTTCGCGATATTGTCTACACCAAATTACCATAGATTATCGAGTGGTGGACACTCTGAGACATCAGACCATTACATATCACTAAATTCTCTCGACAGAAAGAAAAAAACAATCACACAAGATATTTCGTAGGCGATCGCGTGATCGTATCAACTCTGTAGTGCTAGGTACTCTGCAATGAAAGAATGCCTAAGTCTACGTTTCTTTCAATCAAGATGGTGGTATGAATTTGGTGTTTCGTAGACTGAACCAATTGTACATGGGATTGTGTTTAGTAAACCGCCAGCTGATCATAACGCCCTGGCAATCTGAAGGTCAATATTTCACTCTTATTGGATGCATTTTGGACCTAGCAGTCAGAAGTGCCTGCTGTAAGACCTAAACACATTGGTTGGAAGATTAACTAACAAAGTTCCGTATCCCGGAAAAAAGTTTGGAGATTTTAGCTACTATGAGGGACTTTTCAAAACCCAAATATTAAGTTTAAGCGGCTACATCACATTAGGCTTGGAAATAAAATTATGGGACGGCCTCTTTCAGTTTTCAAAATTTTATTTAGTAAAAGAGCTGTGACCGTGGGAAGAAAAATTGCCGCTTCTAACTTTCCCGTGCATGTATATGTACACATATGCAAGTATTTATATATATATATGTATATAAATCTTCTGATCACGAAGAGCCCACGAAAGCCAAATGCACCCAAAGGAGGTGTAGTTATTGGTGATACATTCATATCACTTCATATTTAATAAACAGAACAGGATGGTATGTTTAAAGTGGAGGAAACTAGCTAAAAATCCTAATACGTTTGCGAATGGTAAAGCTATGAGATTTTAAAGAGCAAACTAAAGGGGAAATTAAGGCCGAAGCTTGTGCTAGCGCACAGGAAGTTTAGGGTTTGAATTAAGATCTATTGATCTGGATTTAGAAAGCAGAACACGCGGGGGATGATCTGGGTCAGACAGTAAGCGTCTGAAGACAACTTTTAACAAACCGTAAGATTCTCGACACTAGGGGACTTTTAAATGGTGTGCTACGGATTTCGTACGGTTTTAGCCGTGTGCTTGGTAGAGTAGCTTACAGTTGTCGGCTAACAAACCTGGAAAACTGACGGAGGAAAGATATGGCTAATGGATAAGAACTGTAGTGTGTACGAAACGAGAAATGTGATTGGACTGGGGGAAAAAAGATTTGAGTCATAAAACTTGACTGTTTCTTCTACTAATGATCTTTACTTATGAGCGAAAATGGTTAGGCGTTCAGATCTTATAATTCGGTGGTGCTTAATGTGAGGTCAGTGACACAGTGGTCAATACAGCTGCCTCATGAAAGCTTGGCTGGAGACCTAGTTCTAGGCATGGTAGTAATATGCAGTAATGAAGAGTTTCTACGAGAGAAGAGTTCGGGTCTAGCGCTTCTTTTCGGAAGAGGTTCGTTGGGAAGTACAAGTACTACAGTCAGGTGTGAGTTACGTAAGTGATACGAGTGACAATGAGTTGTATTTCCCATGGCTTCTGTAAAGACGACGAATCCGTAGAGGAGTTTTGTTGGTTTACGCTCTGTTTTAAGAGAGTGGGGTATACGTGTTGACAAAATTTGTGTATCCTTATTGAACACTTGCTGATCTCGATGATAGTTAAATAGTATAATTAAACATGCAGAGACGTAAAGGAATTAATTAACCAGCAACTAAGTTTAGGCTGGTTTTGGGATTTACTGGAAACCCGGCTTGAATAAAATCTTCAGAGTACTCGAGAATTATAGTGTTTAGTAAGACTAACGTTGAAGCGACTTCATGCTGTATTTGAAAAATCGTTGGCAAAAGGACGTCTTAAAAGAATTCGAACTTCACAGAAAGCTGACAAGAAAGAAGTGTTATTATTGCATGCCAATCGAGTATGACTAATGAATTACTCGTGAAACTGATTAGGTGATTACGGTTGTATATCGTGTTGTTAAGGGAGCCGGAGACTTCCACGTAAGTATCAGGGTCTGGTAAATATTCCGAAGTTGCTTTCAAGATGTACTTCGGATAAAACTGGAGTAGTCTTTTAACGAAGAGCTTCTCAGGATTTGCACTCGCAATTAAGTTTTCGAATTTATTTCCACTGAACAGTAACAGGCATAGATTGAAGGTTAAACTTCCGTCGATTCCAAATTGTCTGTAAAACCTTGGGTGTAATCATTGTGGTGTCACAAGTTACATCCACAGATTTATGTGATAAGAAGTCAGATTCCTCATATGCATAACAGCGTACTGAAGTAAGATTTGTGTGTATTCAACTTATGGATCCATTATCCTCGAGTTATCACTAGCGCGACTACTCAACACAATGGTCTGACACAGTTTGCTAAAGATCTCAACATAAGGAAGAGGGTTACACACTCAGAAGCTAAAACTGAAAACAAATTACCCGTCAATGCACCCTTCAGTATACTGTAATCATAAATTGTCGTTCTCATTCTGCATAATTGATTTCTGATTTAGTTACAGATGTAACACAAACTTAACAATGAAATAGGTGCCCACTGTGACTGAATACAGAAGTGAATGTTTGTAATCCACTAGCGACATTCTGTGTTATTTTGGAATTGTGTATCACGCATAGCACATAGTTAAGTTTCATCGGTCAGTCTCCTTCGAACCAATTACTTTGAAACTCTGTTCCACTCATGCTGTACCACATCAGCATGAGGTCAGTCGCATAATGGACGACTCAGTTACTACACAAAAATCAGTGGTTCACACTAATGCTTAACTGTCACACAACCATGAAGAAACGGCAAACCCTATATAGAAAGAGAGAAGGAAAAAGAAGGGGACGAGAAGGGACCTAACTATTGAAAATGACTACGTCTATATTCAAATATTCAGCATCAAGGTGTCTACACTTTACTCCCACTTGGAGCTCGGTTGTTTGTTTTCAAGGTGTAAGCACCTTGATGCTGAATGTTTGAATATGGACGTAGTCATTTTCAGTAGTTAGGTCCCTTCCCGTCCCCTTCTTTTTCCTTCTCTCTTTCTATATAGGGTTTGCTGTTTCTTCATGGTTGTGTGGCAGTTAAGCATTAGTGTTAACCACTGATGTATTGCTGTCTATGATGATGGTGATGACACAAACATGTGTGTATTGTTCATCCTATGGGTGTGGGGGGGATGTGTTGCTCTCATATTCAGTTAGTTTCGAATTCAAAAAGTTGATTATGAAAATAAACGAACGAATGGTTCATTCGTTGCTCCTCACTGACTGACTGGTAGACTTGTTGACAGCTTTCTGTTTGTACTGTTATAATCATCGATCCACCCATCCGGCTTTCCTACAGCTTTAGCATCGTCTATTCTGTACATTTCGCATTCCACCTAGTAATATCACTGTACCATGATATCACTTGTCATCAACTGGTTTTTCCATTGGCTATCTCTTCTTGTTCTTAGATGCAAACTAAATCCATCACAAAAACTTCATAAAAATGGAGCCGAGAAACGCAGACGGATAGTCATTTACCAAAGGAATAATGACCTTACTGGATAAATTAAAAGATAGCAGGCTGTGTCATCCTAAATGCCGCCTGTGAGACTAGTTCGTCTGATCCTTACACATTTACAACGCTTGGAATTATAACGACTTCACGACGTCTATACAATATACATCAGATAAATTAGCTCAAAATGGAATCTGACACTGAGAAAAGGTCAGAGTGTCGCATGTACGGTTCAGTCACAAAGTTTATAACACGTCTTCGAGTAGAGGGATGCGAGTTTAATTTATGAAAAGTGGCGCAAGGGAATAGAGGAAGAAGGAAAATAGCGCCCCAATTCTTTTTGCCGAATGTCAATTTAATTTGAGGTTGACTACTAGTTGCTTCGAAGACACAGATTCCTCGGTCTGATTGTCACTGCCTCTATTGCTTCGTAATAATTTTGAATGCTTGATGACAACCACTAGCTACTCAATCTAGTTGTAAAGTTGGATGAAAAATCGGTTAATTTTGAGCGGATGTAGTGTCTTTTCAGTGACCGAGCAGCTGGGCATCTGCCATATGTTTGTACATCCGGAAACAGATGTGCAAAACTGTATGATAAATGTAGATATGCGCCTGATAATACCTCGTTAGACTAGTGCACTTAGAAAGTTCTAAACCAAAATATAGCACACACGAATCAGAACTGTTTGACCGTGACCTCGTTACCACACTCATTCAGGCTTAGAAAGCTGAAATAACGTATCGATCAAGTGAGTCAATCAGGTGCCAAACCAACTAAAGCTATTGGACAAAACAGTTCTGTCTACATGAAGTCAAATACATTATCGGATTGCGATGACTTCAACAATTGTAAGTTATCGGACTGTTAATATCGACCATGTCCGCATTGTTTGGGAATTCAGAATTGTTTTAAAGTTTATCCTCCGGCAAATCATGGGTGATAATAAGACCATCGCTTTTCGGTTATCTAACCGGATTTTAAGCACAAAAAACCCGTCCAGTGGTTTTCACAAACAATAATTAATGGGCTGACAATGGTGGCATACCTAAATTGAACTTTCTTGGGATATCTGTGAACTTCTATTTTTGATGTTTCCAAAACTAAAAAGCCAGTTTGACCATGTTGAAGACGTACTTCAGCCACACAATTTTTGTCTCACGACGTGTCAGGAACTTTCTTAAAGCGAAAGCCTGGAATATTTTCAGTCAGTTTTGAATGGGACGAATACACAGACACGTTAGCTTCAGTTTTAGTAGGTTTTCCATCCACGATCATAATATCACGTTGGATTCAACTGTCTGTTGTGTAGACACATCCTATGCACCACAGGTAACCTTATTATAAATGTGTTTTAGTTGTAGGTAATACATAAGTCGTGCACAGCATGCTGTTGTTCTGCCTAATATTTTAAGGTTGGGATCATCGTAATGAACTTTCATGTGACAGCTATCTCCTGGTCCATGAATGTTTCATTTTCTCCGTAGCTTCTGAGTGGATCTGTTCGGTTATTTTATCAGCCTGTTTTCTAACACTGCTCAGATAAAATCACTCAGTGAAGTTGAGTGTCGTTCGATAGCAGTCCCCAAATGAAGGTCACTTCCTAACTTTGTAAAGCCAGCAAAGCCTGATTGATCTACTGTCATGATGATGACCACAGACTCACAAATCCTGAAATGATATTGCCTACATATGTAATAGACAGGGAAATATTTCAACGGGGTTTCTCATAGCGGTGAAAACGATCTAGCAGATTTGGTAGAGTCAAGTGGATAGATCGACCGAGTTATCGGAGTTCAAGTTTTGTTCAACAGGTGGAAACTGACAATTAGAAATCGACAGTACATAACATCAGCCAAACAGGATTAATCGGAGGAAGGTGAACATGGTACACAAGAAAAACGGCTACTTTTTGAGTTGGACTTGAGAAGCGAAAGTTGGACTATAGAATTTATGAGTTCTGAGCACAAGCTAGACAGACTCCTAAACTTATTATTAGAGTTTTACCGCAACGTAAAGTCAAACTGACCATCCATAGGCACGGCGAGCCGCTTGTGGGTTCAGTTGTGAAACTGATTTGTGCTGTCAACTAGTTAGGAATTCGAGCTGTTGCTTTTTACCCTTGTCTGATGGCTATGAATTATGAAACCCTATGGGAATGAATTTCGTGATCCGTCGATGCTCTTCTGTTAAAAATATTCAAAGGATTCGGCATGTGAGTCTTTACGACGATTTCCTGTTCTAAATCACGTACATATCCATAGACCTTCTTCAAATCTTGCTGGGCACGCAAACCAAGGTGTTGCAACGAACTCAACGAAATGTAAACCTACATCTGATCGTGAGTCACATTTTATAGGCTTAGATTCTGAATGAGATTGAACGCTTTTGCAAAATCCGTCATATTTGGGTTTGATGAACAGAACTTTTATTAACATTGAGCTAGCAATGACAAGTTATAAATTTATAATTTGACCTGACACGCACTTCAAAAGTGTGGTTGGAAGTTATTAATACAGGTGGTTAACAAACGGGATCAGAACAACCAGGTTCATAACCAATCTCACCTTCACGTGGTTTACAGCTTAGTTCTTTGGTTGTGTAGAGACAGTTGTATTCCTGTCCTCTCTCCCCGTCCATCCGAATCAAGTCACGCTGGGGTAGTGCTGTGTTTGTGTGACAAAAGACAGAGAACGCTTTTTCCAAAGCTGTAAGTGTATCAGGCTTGAATTAATTAAAAATAAAACTTTCATGCCGTTACAACGGACTGATGGGGAAGCCAATATTGGGTTACAGTAACACCATAATCGGTGGTGAGCAGGTTTCAGTTAGAATCCAGATATGATGATATTTTGAATGAGGTACTATTTAGAAGACATGTGGTATACAAACATGCTCACACACACACACAAAAGCAAGCTGAGTTAAATTGATTAACCTGGTTTTTAAGCAGGTGTGAGATCACTAGCGTCTTTATAGGCCTGTCCTCACACGGACCACACAGTAAACAGGATGAGAAAAATCAGTCATGCTATAAAAAGACAAAACCAGCACACACAATGTTCTCAGAATAAAAACCGGAAATCTGTCGTCATTCTTATAATTACCAGTAGAGCTCCTTGCCTTATCAGTTACCTCAAGAGACTAACACTGATTAATTTCGTCAGAGTAGTTTGGTAACGGTTGATAAAAATTGTTTTTTCTCTTTCACGGTGCTTTCTAGCCACTGGCTTCACAGTAAGTGATTCTATGATTTGAAGAGATTGGCGGCAGAACGGCTTTATGTCTTGTGAATAACCGGACAATCTGAGTGGTTTTGTGACTATTTCGTCCCACTAGGTACCCGTGAATTCACTTTACCACTATTAACAGAAAGCTGCCAACTGAGTTGCACATGTGACATCATGATCGAATCACTTAGTGTTACACATATCAATAATCTTCACCAATTAAATTGACTCACCTTTTCTTGTTATTTGGCACCCATTCAGTGGATCCCACTCGCCAGATAAATCACCCAATCCGGTGAGAGGGTCACTGGAGACCACTAAGGAAAAAAACATATTGTGGTTGTTATGATTCAGTGACATATCGACAAGTAATTAAACAAAATATATTTCCATTTGGGAATTTACATCTGATGATGAGGATAATTCAGGGAGTGCATTTTTGTTTCTGGTGTAAGCAGGGTGAAGTACTGGTGAAAACAAATTGATTTCCACCACCAGCCGGGCTGAAGATGAGCAAGACTGATGAGCATTATCACGGGGAAACTTCTCTGATAGTTGGGAGCGGTGTTGATGCTGTTCGTATCCCGGGTTGACGGTTTTAGTATTGGTATATTTGCTGAGTTTGGCATTTAGGTTGCAAACGTTTCATCACCAAGCCAAGTGACATCATCAGTGCGTAAGTGTTTCAGCGTATAGTTTTGAGTGTGGGGATTGGTGAAGTTCGATGGATGTCTGCTCTTGTATGGCAGAGTGAGCTGACCTTCTGACCTGAATTCTGGTTGGGCATTTTCTGTTGCTTTTGATCTTTGATCTGGCCTGCCATCGATTGAGTTCGTTGTATTTGAACCTCGACCCAATGCTTGATTGGCGATTCCCTGTAGTTCTTGAATGTTTGAGTCTGACTGGCTGCTGCTTGTTGCTGCCGCAATTTCAATTCGAATCGGACTGGTTGTAAGTAGATTGAGTGAATCTTCTGCTTGTTTTGGACTTCCGTCTGATTGGTTATCTGTTGTCGTCTGATCTGTTTGCTTTGTGCTTACCGGCATTTGAGTTTGATGGCGTCCACACCTCGTCAAATCTTTGGTTCACATTGGTCCAGCCCGATGTGTTTGTTTATTGACCCGGCCGGTGAATAGTAGGCTTCGAGAAATTCTCTTGCAAGTCTGGTATTTGTCTGAGTAAGGATCTCTGAGGTATACAAGTTGAAGGCTTGCCCACTTGCTCTTCTTGGGCGGAGACCAAGGAAAATGAATCGTGCCTCTGGATGGCCAATTCTTGTTCATGTTCGTGTTGATAATTTCAATCATTGGAGTTTGTAAATGACGTTTCTTTTGTTGGCAAGTTTGAGTTGTTCTTTCGCTTTTGGGTGTACCTTCCGTAATGCTTCTGTCGGCTTGTGTGCTAGAGTGATATCTTGGGGTCTCGGAAGTCGTGCGATCATTTCTGATACAGTTTTGATGTATGAAAATTCGCTTTGTTGATGGTTCGGATGGGTTTGGATCCCTTTCTTTTTGTAGTAAACTCTGTCTGATGGAATTTCGTGGGTATCCGTTGTGAAGAAATACTCGGTATAATTAATTCTCTTCTCTCCTCCGGAGCTCCGCGGTGTGTTTCAACTCGTTTGAACAGAGTCCGAATGCAGCTCCCTTTATGACTTCAGGTTATCGGAAAGAAACACACACGGATCAACTCCTTAGTTCTCGCAGCAACCACCCCTCAGGCCAACCAGAATTTAGGTCAGAAGGTCAGCTCACTGTGTTATATAAGAACAGACACCCATCGGAATTCACCAACCCCCACACTCAAAACTATACGCTGAAACATTTACGCGCTGATGATGCTACCTCGCTTAGTGATTAAACGTTGGCAACATGGATGCTAAGCTCAGCGAATATACCAATACGAAAGGAAAAACCCAAAATTCAGTGATTCCGGATCAAGATGAACCAGGTGAAATGTATTTCTGTATTATGAATTAGAGGTCACAAGTTATCAAAATTTCCATCTGCTCAACGGTGAATTAGGTAGAGCTGTGAGATATAAACAGATTTTGAGCTCCGAAGATAGTTTTGCTGGATTGTATAAGTATGAATGATCTATCAAAGCTGGCCACTATTTCGTTCTCTGTGATGTTATTAAGTTTGAAGTAGGGTCATTCTGGT
Source organism: Paragonimus westermani (assembly GCA_008508345.1). Lineage (NCBI taxonomy): Eukaryota > Metazoa > Platyhelminthes > Trematoda > Plagiorchiida > Troglotrematidae > Paragonimus > Paragonimus westermani. Next base: position 89,605 of record QNGE01000649.1, read on the forward strand.
TGGCTCGACGGATTAGTTGTATACAAGTGACAAAAATTAACACAGTTCTGTTTAATTTTCATGTATTAACCCCTCTGATCAGCGGTGGTCCAAGTTCGCGTGAGAAGTAAATAGTGTGGGTAAATTGGGAAGTGAGTTTTACGAGGTAGTGTTGTGAACCCAGAAGGCGGATGACACAGGTTACTTTACTGGAGAAACCAACACACTACTTAAGCGTCTGAGCACGACTAGAAACGGAAACACTCATTTGCACACCATACTCTTCTGAGGATACTCCAGTCGCTCTAGACACCATGCATCAGTTCCGTCGAGTAGCGAAAGTCATTATATGTCATTCTGTCCTCCAACGATCCATCCCGTATCTCTGCCGTATTTATCACGCGATTATCTCGATCCGCGATCATCTCGA
>QNGE01000649.1:93312-162580 GCA_008508345.1 Paragonimus westermani
CGTATTTATCACGCGATTATCTCGATCCGCGATCATCTCGATCCATGCTGCTACTGAATAGTGGTGTGAGTAGTATGGTGCGACCGTGTCTCCTCACTACAGTAGTATTAGTATCCTACCACCAGAACAAAATTCAGAAGAGGTCCGTCTGTGAGAAACACAGGATTTTGCTGGATTCCAATCAGATTTAGAGGCCGCATACCAAACAGCGGCAAGCCTTACGCCTGCTGGGCTAGAAACCCAGATCATGACTCAAAAATATCACAGTTGAACTCCGCTACCAACCGAGCACACGACCACATGAAATCCAACAGATTATCTGTGCTGTTCTATTCAAAAGTTTGGTTTCCTCTGAAGCTCTCTGAATGAATGAATAAAAACCTTGTAGTTCATCGATGTTTCATATATAAAAACATCTACTAGCAAACCTCTAGGCAAAACCGAACTCCCCTGATCTCTTTTCCTGAAACTAGATTATCACTCGGCTGTTGATTGTACAGATATTTTGGAGTTCGGACACACTCATAGTGGATCACACTGCCAAACTCAGTAGCTACAGCTAGAAACAGTCGGGAGTTCTGCACCCCTATTCAGTGAACTAATGTAACCAAACTTTTCTTGGACACCACTTCAATCTACTCAGGCTGTTCGTCTGATCGGCAAATTCATCTCATTCTATAGACTGTCCCTAGCAGTTCTCTTTTAAGCTGATGCTTAGGTGAACGACTCGCATCCAAACGTGCAAAAATTCATCAAATTTTGTGTACTTGTGAACGGAACCTTCTTTAATTACTTGTCAATAATGTTTTTCTAATCTGATATCAAACACTCCGTGTAACGCCCAATGAAAGATGTCACTTAGATTTGTCCGCTTGATTGGAACAACGTTGACATCCTCCGCACAATTTCCATTGGTGTTCCCACCCCGCTGGTGTATTTGCGCTACGAGTGGGGAACTGTAATTTGTCACAGTGCATCTCTAACATATTTTTACTTCCGCCTTATGGTAAACTTTAACTTAATTACAGATGGAATGACATTTACACAATATTCGTGGTTTTCAATATTTGATGTTTATAAGCCCAGATCGTGTACGTGAACAAGTTACTGAGACGAAAGCACACAATCAGTTCCGTATCACAGTTTCAGTGTTTTGCAGTGTCTGATACTGTGTTGAGCGCATATCATTTACCTTAAATAGGCTTTCGTCAATTCATAGTGAGTCGTTGTTCCTTACACTGTATAAATCACTCAAAATACCCCATTATCATAGAACACATAGTCGGGAACGAATAAGCAAAAGGCTTCCTCTCTCTCTATAGAATAAAAGTGTATGAACCTGGACTAAGACTGCTGTTCTCTATATGATACTGATGTTCGAAACCCGTGACCTTTGAATCGCTATCCCGGAGTCGTGTCATAACCTGTGCTTATTTTACCCTAAATCTTGTAACAATCTTTCATTTCTGGCCTTAAGGCGAATATACACTACAAGAAGATTAAACTAAAAATTACTGGTTAAGAAGAGAGACACTGCGAAAACAGTACACCATCCTCTGTGGCACATGTTAGCGTCTTGCAGATAGCAAGACAGAAAAGGGATTTGTGCATTTGGTGCTCAAACAGGCTCCACCGACAGTGTGCAGAGAGATTGTTGTAGTTGGGAATATTTGACGGTATCTTTATCTTGTGCAAATCATTTGGGCACCGAAGTGAACAAATGGCAATCATTACAAGTGATTACTAGTGGACTGATTTCCATGAACTAACAGATTGCACCACTTCGCCATGTAAGTAGAGGTAGCCTTTTGACTATCAGTAATGTGTCTCTTTGCTCGATGGTCACATCCTCGAGGTCATATACCGAGTGGTTAACCTTCAAATATATTTGTGTACGAAATGACTATAGGCAGTACTGCTAGTGAATTCATTTAAGTCACCACAGTGAAAACCTCTTCAATGTTTAGAGGTAACACGAACACTTGTGTACAGACGTTGTGAAGATGTAGGATGCGTATTCGCAGTAGACGGGCAAGTTTGACTTTGGATAACGTTTTTGGAATGTGAAACACACTTGTCCATTGTTTACTAGTTGATAAGTTTGTGTTTACAGAAATAAGTGGACATATTACAGTAAATATAGACTGATTTAAAATTTTCTATCCCGAATGTTCAGCATGTTCACGGGAGTAGCCTGGTGTGTGTGCTGTTCATTTCCTGCTGTTTCAGCAATATCTACCATTTTAAGGGTTCACCTGTAACATTCGAGATATCTAGCGCACTGATACAACTGACACGACTTGTTAGCCTTAGCTCTGAATTTTGTACACAGCGAGAAATTCCTATCTTCGTACAGCTCACTGAAAAGAATGCAATATCCAGCAATGTTTGTTTAAATGCACTTCAATGTCAAATCTACAAGAGTTTTTGTACCACCATATCCATTATACGTTACTATTTGAAGACGACAATGGTCAAGTCGTAACCATGATACACATAGATGCAATAATCAAAAGCACGCACTGTGTCAGTTAATTGATGCTCGTGAGAAAAAAACTCGCGCTGTGGTAAATCCGATTTCCGTCACACTCTGCAGATTCACTTTTGCCAATGAATGTGAACTCGTGCGTGAAATTACGACGCATGTCGACCCGGACTGGCCGTTAAATTCGAAGTTTGACTACACATCACACCAGATACACAGGGCATTCAAGGAATGCCTACACGGCGTTCTCCAAACTTAACCGAGGAATCAACTCTACGTCACAAAGACTGTGATTACACATTAATCGATTTCAGAGTTGTGCGACTGATGACTAAAATGTTTTGTAAGTTAATAATGAAGCTGATTTTACTCCTGGTTGTAAGGAAACCGACAGAAATTTTGTGGATGTCATTGTCCCGTTGTTATTCGGAGTCAAGGGCAAATACAGCGCTCAGAACTGGTCCAACGGAATAGATCCTAGGGAAGGCTATCACTTACAGATAGTTGAATCAGATGTGTTTTTCACTTGTTCTATGCAAAACGCGACATTTTGTTGTATTGAGTAAACAAAACTGTTAATTTCTACAACGTGGGTGTGAATTACATTTTTGGAATTCAAGCAGACTTTCAGGCTCGTTAACCTTAAAAGTTGAATTTCCTTTTTTGTTCACAGTTTACCGGTACTGCTTGTTGTCGCTTACTTATTACCAGGAGAAAATATTGAAGAAGGCACAAGGAATTCACTAAATTTTCATCGTGATTGAGAACTAATGCTGGCCGGATCAACGTCCCGGTTTAATACAATGAAGACTACATAGTTTTTGGATTACTCATGAGTAGTCGAGGATTTGGTTTATCTTCAAGTTGAAACCACTCACATTTGATCACAACCTTCGCATTCAAATAGACTTTCCAGCCAGCCTCTCAGTAGAGCTCATCAGTAGTGCATAACCTTGCCACGGCCGGGATTTGAACTCCGGCCACACTAATTCGGTCGTGTCTAGTGTGAGGTTAATGGCGCAGTGGTCAACACGGTTGCCTCATGAGAAGGGTGGCCGAAGTTCCAGCTAGTCCCGGTCGTTGCAAGCATATGCACTACTGACCAGCTCGAATTAAAGTGAAACTCTAGTCTAGTGCTTCTTTTCGAAAGAGGCTGGTTGGAAAGCCTATCTGAATACGAACGCCGCGATCAAATGCGAGTAGTGTTCAACTTGAAAATACATGGTTTTTCACAAGACGCTCCGGAAATCCAAGCCCCTTTAACGAGTGTGCATTGCCATACGTTTGTACGTACTAATTTGATCACGCCTAGCTTGACACCAATAACGGTGTTTTGAAGGATCTTGTATGGAGGAAATAGGGGTTAGAATTCCGTTTACGGACCTAACAAGGCCATGACACGTTCTACTAAAAATGCAACTCTGGAAACATTTCATCTTTGAGAAGTGGTCAAAATATGCAGCTGCTTACGGAAGTTGTTCCTTAAAATAACTAGGGCTAAACCTTTGTTAACCAACTAAAAACACCCAGTTTGACCTAAATAACGCCATCACCCTCGACTGTAGTGCATTCCAACTCACTCTGAGCTACAGTAATGAACGCTTTATGGGCTAATAAAAAAAATCGTCACTCAGCTGGACGTAAGGTATATATAGTGCAGCAACAAGCGGATGGTCTGTCACTGCCAACTGATTCATTTTGAATCTAAATGTCATATACTTTGTTAGGATGAAGAGATGATGAACCTCATATAAAACTGGCTGAACACTGCTAATTCCGCACCAATTTTTGTACACAGAAGAGTGCACTCGACTGCCGCGGTTTATGTGACATTTTAGCCTAATATCTATTAAACGCTTCGCTGCCGGTTTCCGCAATCCTGCTAATCAAGAAGGTAATGAAGTACTGCCAAAAGCAAGCTTCTTTCATTTGTGTTCTGCCAGAAAATATGGACGATATTAAATTCTTCATGTGTTATTTTGTTGTATTATTTTTTAGGTCATCCATTTTAAACATAAGGTACTGGAGAATAAAAGAATACAATTTAGGACAGAAAAACTTACTGCGATTTTTCATAGCAGTGTCGGGATCTACGTAGGGCAAATTTTTTGCCAGCGCACGTACCCCTTCGTCTACGTACTTTCCGTCCGTATGCTCGGAGTAGACTGAAAAACAATATGAGGTCATCCATATCCGGTTAATTGGTTGCAAATAGGTATGTTTGTCATGTGATTTGTTTGTCTCTGTTCTCTCGCAACTGTTAACCAAATGAAGTTCTTTTGGGTCGTACTAAAACAAATCACATGTTCAAATGACCAACTTGTTCAACAGGACATAATTATTATCAACCTCGATTGCGGAAGGTAAGTACACCACAGTTCATAGTGTGTATCGATTGTACTATTTCGGCGGGGAATGTACTTATGGTTTGAGCTGGTCAGTCATATTATCGACAAGTTTTCTTCGATTTGTTTAAAGACAGATTTTTTTAGTAACTTGACGACAGTTGAATCTGTTCTTCTTATTTCTAGACCAGAAATGTTACTACCAGAGTGAACTTTATTGAGGTGGTACTGCCTGAATATCTACGTGGTCGTGAAATTATCAAAGTGGATACTACGTCAACAAAAATGCAATCTTTCGGTTACACAAGACTATGAGCTATTCCTTCATAAATTTCCTTCCCTAATAAACTTCTCAAAAACCACAGAAGCTGAAAGACATCCTTGAGTGTTAAAAAATGGTTGAAAATGTTTAAATGTATGTTGGTTTTGAAGCAGATAACTGGGCTTGTCCATAGTTGTATAATTAAGTGATAGACATCGAAGTAGAACTCCGTGCAGAACATATTCATAATGTGAAAACCAAACAAGCTTGTTATCGAATAATTTTAGGAACGATGTTTATCTACTGTTTTCAAATAAAAACGTTGATTTATGAAATAAATATGATGGACACCTACACGCACACTTTCTTCACATGTGTGACACAACTAGACTGACCTTATAAAAATGGGGTGGTGATCATCGAACAAAAGATTGTTGCGATGTGATCTCATGTTCTTCGACTTGTCTCGGCTGCTAGATTGGATCGCGAAAACTGAACATGATTGTTCTTTGGACAGGGATGTAACCGAATGCCATTTTTTCATATGACTTACACAAGCATCTTAATTTGAGGACAGGTTTGACAGCGTAGGTTGCCCTATTAGCACTGAACTCATCGTTTCATGAAGGTGGTCCACTAGAGAGAGTGAAACCATGAACACATCGGGCGGATCTTACCGAAATATGCAAACGACCAAAGTGTTCATCCGTTTGTTACTGTAGAAGTATATAGATCAAGGTTCTGTCTTCAAATCAGAGTTAACAGGCTACTTTTAAAACCAAGAACCTGGGAAATCCGTCACATACAACCTTTCCTCACTCAGTTCTTTTCCGGTGGGCCAATCACGTAGAAATCGCGTTCAACAGAACCAACGGAAGCTAAGCTGGCAACGGATAAGTTTTGCGTTCGAAATAAAATTCCATCAGATTACCTACATTTGTTATGGTCAAGGATCCTCTCTAGTCCTTCATCTGATTTGTCTTTCAGACTATTACTACCAGAGCGATGTCATTCCCGCTGTTATACTTTTAGCGTGGCGAAAGGCGTCGCGACGTATACTGATACACCTGTTAGATCACCTGCCATTGGTTGTCATTCAGTCCAGGAGAAAGTGGACAGTGACATGTATTCAGAACAGATATAAGATAAGAAGACCGGGGCCCATGTTCACCTGTGCACTTTGCGGGCGCATCCTCGATGTACCTAACTGGCTCCTCTAAAGAAAGGGAGGCTAGACACTTAGAAATAAAATTGTTTTCAGGTTTGTTTGTCTAACTAAATCCAAAATTCGCGATTTTCGTTAGCTGTTCCATAGTTAAAATGATTGACGATTTAGAACCCTTCTCATATACAAATCGTTTCTTCCATTTACTTCTCACATAAATTTCTTTCTCTGCCTGACTCAACTTTATTCATGAGGAAATTTGACAGAGATTCAGAGTAAGGTTTCAAACGCTATCTTATTCAATCAAACTGTTGGCATCTGTTAGAACCAAGGATATATCATACTTACCTTCTTGTAATGTAGAAATGGTACCCGAAGGGTATACTGACATGCGGCTGGATGGGTTTCAAACAAACTACCCACCTTTCCTCTATCGAGAAGTTGTAAAAAACGTAGTTCATAGGGACTAAAGACATACAGTGAGGTTGGTGGTATTTCTGATTTTCAGTCGCATTCAACCAGCAAGCAGCGTCATTTTCACCTCAAATTTGAAATTCTGCTTGGACTTTCTTAGGACTACAGCACAAAACTGATTTCCGAGTTTTTTCGTTGCACACGCAAAGAAGAAAAATTAACCCCCGAAATATCTACGTTTATTTAAACTCTGTGAGATTTTATTCGATTGTCACCGTACATCAGAGCAAAAAGAGGCTCGATGTTTTCAGCTTCACGAACAACAAACATGTCGTTGAGGTCGACGAGTCGTACGGTAACACTAAGGAGACTGTCTCTTTCCTTTCCAGCCAGCTCGGAATTCTTTTATATCCGTTAGTGCAACTGTTTTGTTAGGGTGCTCAGACGTGTGTAAAAACGAACTCTAATGAAACCCGGTGAATGAAGCAGTTGGCGATCAAATATTAACCAAGAAATGTTTAGGCGTTTTATGCCACGCTCTACAACATTTTGTCAGTCAGCGGGTCAGATAGAGCGAAACTTCTAACGGCTAAACTACGAGTCACAACACGTCGACTAGTTTTACACGGTTTACTAGCACGGAATATTTTAAAAAACACTTACGGCTCGGGAACTCCGATGTACCTCACAAACTTAAATAGGTGATTTCAATGTCGTCTATGTCGTCTTTCTCTAATATCCTACTACCACTGTTCTATAAAGTACACTGTTACATCCATTCTTCTGGAATCTTCTAAATCCAGGGCAATCTGTGTTAGCACATTTTACTCAAATAGTACGGATGACACTAGTTTAGGCATCAAACCTCTTTTGTTCACCTTACTAAACGACTCTTGAAAACTGTCTGATTTATCACAGTCACACTATATATATCCTAACATTTCTACCGCAATGGACAAAGGTTCCATCCAACAAGAGTTAGCCAGCAAAAAGAACTCTATGCCGAACACCCATCTTATCGTGTAATTTCTTAACCTGCTACATGACTTCTTTCAGCAGAACGATTAATGGTACGAAAACATTGTTAGTTCATCGGACCTATGTTTTTAAGCCCAGTGTTGAAAACGTTTCGTTGTTCTAGACCACGTATTGAACCGTTCGACCAACATATGTTTGCTCATCAGCTGGACAGTTACCAAAGTTTACAACTGAAGTAACTCATATCTGTCGGTAGGTTTACAAAACATGGTAGGTTGTAGTGAAATTTTATCCTGAACACATTACTGAAATTATGATTTTTCAGTCTTTTAGATAGTGTCAAAAATATGTAATTAACTTCTGTTCAGCGTAACTCACCTGTCGAATTAGAGGTTTTTCACGAGTTCATGCTTCATCGACTGGGTATGAGTAATAATATTTGTGTATCTTTTCCTTCTTAAACTCATTTTGTTAAATTGTTCCAGTGATTTTTTGTTGAATCGCCCAAAAGATAAGACAACAATTTGTTGAGAGTAGCTGAAAAAAACCGACCGCTACCCTGTGCACAAATGAGCTTATCCGTAATTTGATGCGGTTCGAACTGAGGGTGGTATATTATGTTGAATTAAAATAATTACATTAAGTGAGAAATGCGCCATATTGGATAAAAAAGAACCTCATGAGAAGGCAAAGAAGAGAAAAGAAGTAGAGAAGTAGAAAGAAATTATGCTGGCGCACTTGTGACGCAAGCAACATCAACCAGACAGTTTCTCTAACCAAAACTTTCCACCGTGTTTTGTATTCCAACCGAAACGACAGGAACACCCCGCTAGTGTAAGCTTCAGTGTGAACGCTTTTATACCTCAGACCTAAATCATGCACTAATCACCAGCCTACCGCTTCCAGCCTGAACCACCACTTTTAAACAAGGCACCGGGTGTCATTCTTAAGATGTGGTCAAGCCAACGAAGCCTGTTTCAAAGATACGCCGGCAAACTTCGTCATTGCTGACACAATGTTCTAACCACAGGCTGCTAATGTTTCGAAGTCACCGGTGGATAGAAGCGGTTGCTGTGAGCATTCTCCCTACGGATGTACCAATTTTCACAGCTGTGCAGTGGCATAAATTTTACGGTGGTATTTTACACTTGGCCTTTCGAAAAAAGAATGAGGTCATTCGCTTGGCGCGGAAATTCTTGTGAAGATCAGCTGTTGCAACAGGTGCAAGCAGATTCACTGGGTAACGTGACTGGTTTCATGCTGTTTCTACAGGGTAAAGGCAACGGACTAAATGCAAACGAGTGGTTCATGGATATTCATTGGTCAGCGTTGATTTTAATCGCTCTTCCCCCAAAAAGATTTGCATAAGACGTATGGAAGCGAAGTTTATGTAACCTGGAAGGTTTACGAACCAACACACTGGTCAGCGGTCCTTAATGGCTGTTCTAAATCCCTTTCATTTCAACATCTCAGAGTTCATATTTATGAATTGGAGCTTCCGATATGATGTCTTAAAAGGACCCTCTTCTTCGGCAGGTGTATATAGACACGTAACGTTTTGCATGCCACTCGAAGATTTTTCATCGGTTGGTGCTACAGACCGTCGGATGTTAATCATATAGATCATTACTCCGCACTGCATAGCTTTATGTGATAGCAATAGTTGAAACGTTTTATCCAATATGCTTAGCGACATGGTACTGTTTGTCTAGTGTACAATTGGAGCAACAGAACTAGCCACCTTTGTTGCCAGTAACTAGTAAAACATGTGAATTTTGTGAACCCATTAGTGGGTTACTTCCACTCTTAATATGTTAACAGTTTACTACTTGTCCCAAGCCAAACTGTTTTGACTGCTTTCTCTTATCGACATTTCTTCCCTTTCTTCCACCAAAGCCTTTTTATTATGGACCTTTTTATCGTTTACATGAGTTCTAGCACCTAACCACGGCAATAAAAGGCATTCAACGAGCATAAGAAAGATAATGGTAAAATGTGCTACAATTCATTACAAATCGTACCTACAGCGGCTACGTTCAAAATCCTGTATTAGGAGCAGTCTGAATGGGATTCCATCAGATCCTTGTGTTGTATTCTACAGTTGCAGTTTATTAAGCCATCGGATCGACAACTTGACCTTTCTCATCCTCAGGATGAAAAAACGACCTAAGGACGACCAGTTCATATTGTTGTCTTGCTACCTTCACCCAATGAGACAAGATAGACAGAGGACACATCGCTGAGTAAATTGCATGGTTAAGAGTGAGCACTGTGACATACTACGGAATAACTAACTTCACTTGCTTTCGACTCACTTAATGAACTAACATTATGCTTCAAACATGTTAGTGGGATCAAGGCGTGCTTTGGGTAATTATAGTCCCACTTCACGAGGTTCATGTTCAGATTGTTACCTCACTTCCCGACGTGTAAGTCTTTTTCATCGAAACTTAGTGGATACTTCTTAATTTGATAAGCATTTGATAATGAGTTCACGAGAAACGCCCTGATTGTCCAATTGTCCCGTTGTCTAACCAAGGCAATAGAAAATTGGAAGCTTGAAAGTGAACATAGTCCTAACTGAATCCCTCCTTTCAGACCGCGGAGGATTCATCGTGACATCATTTGTTGTCATGTTGCAACTACCAATTCGTCATTAGTTGGCTGTTTGCACACTGGTAATCTGTATTTTCCACTTCCTAACAAACCGTTTAGGGTCAACAACTGCATGTAATACGAGTTATGACAAGTAACAGTTTACTGCGTGTTACTGGCGAATGTTCTGAGTATTCTGTAAGACGTACATGTCATTCATATCATGTATGTGCCGACAAAATGATAGGCATACGATAGATCTGGTAGAACAAAACGGTTAGATTTTCGTCGGGTACTTTTAAGCTATTCCATCCCTCTTATATGTGGTCATATAAAGTGTAGAAGTCTGAAGAAAAAGCTCATCAATTAGTATGCCGTTCGATTTGTGCGGTGGCTATGGCATCATGTAAAGCCGTTAATTCGTAAAGCTTTCCAACGTTTGGGCAACATGTTAAGCTTACACTGCTCAAGTGCCTATCAATGATGAGTCTTGATTCTCCCTCAACTGCTGGAAGTTGTTGTATGTTTGCATTCTTGTACACACCATCATATAAATACATGCTAGATGTGATGCATCTAAAGTTTTCATTGTAACTTTCGTTCCTCTGAATGCACAAATCACCACGTTCTACCAAACATGGATTTCCAGTTCGAATTTCTGCTTATGTGATGGACCCAACCAAGGTTGGGCGTATCAGTGGACAATTCGATTACAACTGAGCAAAGACAGCTACATACACATGGGCTCAATTTCTTTTCAGAAAAAAAATCCCCTTCTGTTCCGTCATTTAAAATGGTTAGGAATTCACCAAACAGCAGACAAGAACCAAGAAATGAACGTTGAACTCACTCGTTCTTGGCAAAAGTGAATTTGGTTTACAAATACGCATTACAGTTTTAGCATGTGGTGCAATTTGCTATCCGTTTGTGATGTTGATGTTCGACATGGATATTGTATAGCGTTTTCGTTAACGGTGAGCACTGGTTTTACGTGAGCGATTAGTGGGAGTACAGAGCTATCTACCAAGAAAGTACAATTCTGATCTACCCATGTACCTTGACTCGATCGATCCGGGCGAGCACTCAGTAGAGTGCGGACGTTCAGAGACGCGAGCGCAGACACACAGACAATCAGGACAGCCAAGAAGAGATATGTAAGTTGTATGATTATGATTGGGCGACTCACAACTGCTTTGTATCGATAAACGGTCATGAGATTACCGGCTGATAGATCCAGTGTTCGATCACGTCTGGGTTGAACTAAGTTTTGGAAAGCTGTCCGCCATCTAAGCAGACTGTAGTTTATTTCTCTTGGATAATTTTGCCGTTTGAAGCATTAAAAGCCAGTATAACATGTTGCTTCCAAATAAAAAGCCACTTGAAGTGAGTTATGGAAAGAAAGTTTTCTGCTTGCTCTGAGAATAAGACTGACTACCAAAGTTGGGGAAACCACAAAGATTTGAAATATTCTATCCTGGCTCTTGGACTTCCCATAGGTTGACCAATGTGACTGACGAGTCTTGAAGAGTAAGTGCAATTCTCTTTTCTAACTGTTTTGTTCAAGCTTCTGGAGGAAATGAACTGTTTTGAAATTTTTAACGAATTCCCGTTGGAAGTTGTAATTTGTTGCTCCGTGTGGCCAGCTTGAGACACAAGATTGTTAGTGAACTTTTCCAGATATCTTTTCTCACTGAATGCACACATGACGGTCGACATTCCTATCATTTCCTGCGGCTGCCAGAGAAGAACAAGCTGACGGTAACCAGCAGTAACCTCAGGTGCACTGCGATCGCATATATCAAAACTGCACAAATGCGACTGGTGGATTTGCATCAAACGCATTACCGTCCTCTTTCCATTGTAGAAAACTTGTCACTAAGCTGTCGTATACTGTTCACACAATTCCGTAAGACGGTTGTCGTTCGTACAAACGGACTCATATCAACCGTTTTTAGAAGTCACTTAAAAAGTCGGCTGAAGAACCAATTTCACTGGATCCCAGTAAGTATGGTTTGAACCGTTCTTCACTACAGTTGAATTATTTGCAATTATAAGTTTTATCTTTGGATCTGGACTATAAAATACCTTCATATATGTCTAATCATATTTGTGTTGAAACTGAGTTTGAGAGCCACATCTACCAGTTGTCAGATATTCAGCCAATTACTGCTTACATTTTAGGCTGGTTCAAAACCAAATTCACGGATGTAACTACTAGGTTTCTCATGACTCCAATCAACAGTCGGTGTGCTATCACGAAGCAACACCTGCAGTCATTAAGAGAACTTAAATAAAAAACGTAGCAGGCATTTTAGACAGAGACGCTTTATGGCAGAAGATGTTATCAATAGTAGAGAACCAGATGGATTTTCAGCAAATGGACACAATTGATAGCTTCACCGAAATAGAAAGTCGCGTAAGAAGGCATCTTAAACTTCTTTTACAGCTACGTATACCGATGACAGTGACTTACAATTCACTTAAAGCGTGTGTGTCATCGACATCTCAACTCCACGGCCTCCTTAAGACACAAAAGTCTGGAATGCCACTTGAGCGTATTCTGGCAATGACTAATTTTCCATACCATAAAATGACATGCTGGTTAGTCACCATCCTAACTCCATTGAAGCAAAATCTCCAAGTGCATTCGGTTAAAGATTCTTTTGAATTGATCAGTGACTTGGACATAATCAATCTTGTTAATGGATTGATCTGTTCCGTGCACTTTCAGTCATTGTTCACAAATTTCCCACTACGTGAGACACCTGATTATATTTGTGAGCTCGTCGAATCGAACTGCATCACTATGCATCTACCTAGTGATATTCTGAGAAAAACTTTATTGTTACGCACTGAAAACATCAGCTTCCGCTTTCTCAATAGGTGCTACCGTCAAATAGATAAGGTAGCCATGGGAAGTCCACTACGGCCCATCGCAGCAGACTTCTTCATGTTAAGGAATGAGCAAGAGTTAGCCTCACACAGCAATTCTGTCATACTACAAAGGCTACGTTGATGACACACTCGTATTCAGTCGTCCCATACAGGTAATAGATAACCTAGTGCGACGCTTACATAGTTGTCATTCCAACCTGAATGTAACGTGTGAATTTGAGGCTGTTGATCGTTTGCCGTTTCTAGACATACTCATTGGTCACGGGGAAGCCGGTTCTATTAAAAGAGCTGTCTACAGGAAATCCAATTGGGCTGGTCATTACCTGAACTCTAGTAGTTTCACACTGGTCCATCACAAACGCGCACTAGTGAATACACCATTTACACCAGCAAGACAAATCTGTACACAAGATAGTCTTGCGGAGGAAGTAGACTTGATCACGTCTGTACTACAATCGAATTGGTATCCAAAAAGGTCCACAGAGAGACATAGCAGACCGAAACCACCTTCCGAGCAGGTGGCCACAGTGAGAAAAGAGAAGTTTTTATAGAGAATTACCTTTTAAAGGTGGTTGTAACATGCATCAAACAACCGAAAGACTTTTTTTCCTCAAAGACTAGCGAATTCGATTACGTGATCATTTAGCTCCGCTTAACTCTGTGTATTAGCTCGGACCCAGAAACCGCCTGTCCCTCCAATCAAAGGAGATCGGCCTGTCGGTGCCACCCCACACTGTGTCTACCAATTTACATGTAACTGCAAAGAAAGTTACATAGGGAGAAACGGGAAGTGCCTGATCTCCAGGGTGAAGAAACATCTGCCTAAATGGGTGCAAGCAACCAGCGTCTGCAGTCGCAAGACACCTCCTGACCAATAATCATGTTGTCGACCCAGTTTGTGCATCCAGAACCTTATTAAGTCACTCAAATCCAAGGTTCTTGCGGTTTGCTGAGGCAGTCGCAATCAACTGACTATAGCCGACCGTGTGTGTTGAGAAACAATTGTTCGTAAGCTCGACCATTCCCTAGACTTAGTGACCTTTCTTAACCTACTGACTGTCTATGCATCCCGTCCACTAACTGTTCGATATAAAAAAACCGTTTCATGTTATTGTAAATTCAGTACTGACGAGTCAACACGAAATGCTTGCATCTAAAACTTTCCGTCTTCTAATTGCTTAGTTCAAAACTTCTAAAATGAATAAACTGTTTTAACTCTCTTTTGTTAAAACACCGCTGTCCGTTTGTGAATAATGTGACCGTATGCAAGTGTGATATTGGGAAGGGTATGGCCATTGCTAACACTTAGTGAAATTATTGCCGCTTTCTCAGCAAATCAGAAGGAACAACAACACCGTCATATGTTTATCGAGAAAGGATTCAACTTCGGCATTCAGTAAAACAATACCATTTTAGCATGCACGATCGACCACATTTTTGTTTAGTACAGTGCCAGCAGCTTGAAGGCTTTCAGTGCAGTTTTAGGATGCAGTAGCTGAAGCAGCTGTGTCGGAATCGGAGCAACGTCAACAGTCAACACGATCCATTGACTGTGTATTCGGTTGTTCACTGAACTTAGTATGTAAGTTGTCAACGGCTCAACAGCAAACAAGATGACTTCACCAGTACGTGGGAGTGTGAGTGTATATTTGAGCTCTACTCAGAGCACAACGATTCTTCTAAGCAACTTATTCCGTATGCAACCTGAAACAACAGAGGCAAAGTTAACGAAGTCTTGTTTTCATGTTGAAGGTTGGAGATGTTAACGCGTGCCATAAGAACTCAACTGCTTACGTTTATCGTTCAAAACTTCTGTTTTCTTGAACCGTCCACAACGCCGGATATTTCTGCATATAAGAATAAGGGAATCTTCAACATTATGTGGCTGGAAAAGTTTGGCTCCAAAAAGTCTACTACTCAGCATGTTTAGATACAGTTTTATTTAGCGGACGAAAAAACGAGCAGTTTGAATGAAACTGACCTTAAAAATGGACCTAAAATAACAATGTGAAAATTTTCATCACACCGGTACTTAATGAAGGACGCTTCGTGAATGCATAATTGTTGATTTTTGATGGTATTCGAGAGCACAAAATTCAATTGGGCCAAAATAAAAGTGACTGACTGAATCTGTCACTAAGCCCATTGCCGGCAGTCCATGGTGGAATCGTCATTCTGGAGACTGATTTGCCAATTTATCATGGACCGAGACTGATGGGTTTTTCTGGTATCGATTCCGCAGTATGTCCATTAAAAGAAAGGTTGGAGTGTGAATACTCACGTTAGTGAACAAGATAACGCTCTGTTTTAAACTGTGGGGCAAATGACTCTAATTTATGAAATATGGAACGCCTGACGATCTAGACTTACCCGGAGAACGCTTACTTACTGTATATTAAACATAATTTCGAAATTTACTAGTCAGACGGATAAAAAAGAGGTGTTTAAAGACAGCTTCATGTGGGATTTGGGTTGTAAGCAAAATAATTTGCAGCCTATAGTTGTAAGATGCTACACACTTAGTTCTGTAATACTGTCTGCGGGTTGATTTGTTACTTGGTTGCTAAATCTATAGTCATAGCTTGTTATATCTGTGTGACTGATAGTATTTTGTGATTTCTCCGACAGAATAATATGAAACGGGTCGGTTGCATTTCTTCTCACTCTGCCGCCTTCCGGAATGATGACCATTTGGTTGAATTAATTCGGGAACGCATGTTGTTTTACATGATGAGCTGAGTTGTGAACCCTCAAGATTATCTATGATATGAGAAAAAGCAACCGGACGAGAGGACGGATCGACCCGGAATGGATTCACATTCAAAGTAAGCATCAAATAACCTTTCAAGAAGTGACATGTGATTCACAGTGAGCGCCAGCAAGATAAAGCAAAGTAGTGAACTCAGTAGTGTGCATTGATTTATCGGAGTACTTACAGGTAAGTATTTTGTGCAGCCATACGGCGAGGCAGAACAAAACCTGGTTCAAATACGTTTGTGTAGTCAAGCATGTATGGGGACACATAACACCATAACACATTAGATGTTTGTGCTGACAAACACCTTGCAACTGGTGCATCGACACAAATTTTCTGATGCCCTGCATGGCCAACACCACTGACAAGTTCACATAGGGCAAAACGCAATACTCATTCAAACGGGAGAAAGCTGTTCAGCTGTGTTTGTGGGCTTTGCTATAGCACGATGATCTGATTTATAGTCCTTTGGACTGATAGTAGTTTGAGTTTTTATTTTGTGGGACTGTTCTAAAACCTTCTTCCTTGTGTCCCGTCATCCCCATCTATTGGTACAACACAAACACTATAGTTAGTTGTTTGTAACGTACTACTATATCTCTCTTCCTGCCGCTTATTGAAAATAACTCCTTAAGCATGCTTTACTCTGGTCACTAACATCACGAGTCGCTGCAGGTTTCGTCAACTTATTCTGATAAGCTCTATCGGAAAACCTACAGTAGTTCTCCGTCCATATTCCACACTCTGGCAATAAGCGCTTTATGTGGTTTTCAAGCATTTTCCAAGATACTCGTCCAAGCCTAAACAGACCAATGGTGCCGTTTCTGGAGTTCAGTATTCAGAGAGTTGCTCTTTCCATTTTGTCCAACCTGATCAGGTCGTGCTGACCAACAAATCAAAAGCGTGTTCTATCTATCACTTAATTGATTTAACTGTATCGACCTTATTTTCATCTATTAAATGAATAAAGTATCAAAATTACCAACGACAATAATACCCTTCCACGGAATATTGCATACGTAGTGATAACCAACCATATTTCACTTTTGTACAACAATAATGTCTACATCACTTTCGCATGTTGTTTATAATGTGCAAATTAACCTTGTAACAAAGACAGAAATTTGTGCACATCGGTCTTGTCTACTCTCGTTTTTTCGATCGCTTGACAATAAAATACGAATCATTCGCCCCATATTCTTTTAACCTCGTCGTGCTACGAGCATCCTCCCAATTCTGTTTCTGTCTGAGTGACTTAAGCAATATTCCACGAAGTCAGGATTCCTCGGATGTTGTTCATTTGAAGTACTGTAATGGTCAACTGGAACACTTTCTTTGGGGTCAATCTCTTGCTTATCGTAACCTATTTGAAGCCCCTAACATTTTTTGGTTTAATTTGTACGCTTTATCATCATTGACATCGTTTCTGATATTCTTTCTCTCATAGCTGACTACCAAAACTCCCCAGAAAACAGTTTACACGCTGTTTAGGCATTAAACTAAATCACGTTGGCGTAATTTGTTTGTTAATTATTCATTGTGGATGTCAGAATCAGTAGGTGTTCTTTGTCTAAATGCAAACAAGAAGCATAGAGAATGCGCATGTTTTAATCGCCGCGTACACAAAGTAGTCAGTTTTGTGTGATCACAGATTTACAGTAATAGGACGATGACTCAACGGATTAGGTTATCCGTACAACGGGAAATTGGTGAGCTACATACTTGGTGTTTTGCGGAAATGATGCAGGCTATTTGAACACCGTTTGAGCACAGACGGCCGTAGGGTGCTGCTTGATCACATTCCACTTACTCACTCATACAATGAACGAACTAATAGAGCCAACAGAAAGAATTGTCTTCAAAAACATGTTTCACAGTTGAAGATGCTAGGTATCTGCTCAAACTTCAAGATACCAACGTTTGTCGTGTTTTTGCCTTCAACAGTCACTTAGACATTGGTGGACCACCCGTTGTCGTGTGATCTATTTTGGTTGAACGATGTACACACCACAGTAACCGCGAACAGATCAGTAAATTAACTGAGCGACAGAATGATCTGACATAACATCACCAAATTAGTAGAAAATCACTCTGGCCGAGAGAACGTTTCAAAATGAATCATAATTTTTAATTTGCACTCTCAGCCAGGTTATTACACTTTAAGGTTAAATTGGAGAACGCTTACCAATTCGAAACCTTTAAAAACATGCTGTGGACTCTCATTTGCTTACCACGGATAAGTATGGACCTTTAGACAGCCATACACCAGGCGGGTATTCGTCAAACCACTTCTTTGTGTGGTAAAATGCTGTAAGGTTGAATTTGTTCAATTTAAATCAGTCAAACTCAATTAGGGTTTTACCCTTCGGCTTCAACTAGCGCGAGATATGAAGATTAGCCGTCATTAATCGTTCGGCGACGAATGTAAACTTGTAAACAACAATCATGACGATTGGTGAACAGTCTGTCTAGAAGTGCCAAAATTCCATTAACTTCTTTTCAATAAAAATGTAAGAACGAAATATTGATGCATATATTTCAGCGGCTTACTGGATGATCCGAACTATGCTCCACCTGTTAAATACTGTGGAAGCAAAGATGCGAGGTATTTTGGTTTTGTTGAACCAAATAGGAAATTTGGAACGAAAAAAAGAAATAACTATCTTCCACACACCTCACTGAGGAACAATTCGCTGTTTCGTTGTAGATGCTTACGATTGTTAATCCAGATCATAACGGAGTAAAATCCGATGGAAGATAACGCCATACCATCTCCCTTATAAATAACGCTTCATATATATATGGCAGTAGTTGAGTGAAATGGCTGTTTCATACCAAAACAGTGATATGTTTCTTACAACGAAAGTAATCTGGGAAATGTTTAGCTGGTAGGTTAGGTTTTAAGCCTTTAGGTGATTTTAAAACTTTGCTGGTTACTTCCATGCTGGTTGGCTGTTACGTAATCTTCTTTTGTATGTGTTTTATGGGTAATCATCCGCAACGTTCCCAGACGGTCCCCAAATCTAAGACCACATGATACTTCACACTTACGTTCCTATCAGTAGAACGTGTTTGATTTGGCGAAGTTGGGTGTGGTGATCTGATGACACATATGCACGACTGCTATTCAGGCATTATGGAGATGGCAACCAAAAGCAGCACTTAAGGACTATTGAATTAAGTTACCTACAACCCCAACAAACCGAACGTTTTAAAATAATCTTTCTTTAGAAACTCGGGTGGCTAATTACTTTGCGGATCGACCTTATTTAGGTTTCGCTGCTGTCTTTAACTTATGTTCTAGTCGATAGAGTTCTTTGTAAAAATGTCGTTTGTGCGATTCTGTTCTACTCAATCAACTAATGAGTCCACTAGTTTCGTTCTCCTCGTTGTACAGTATTGTCCACGAAAACGGTGGTCATACAGGCTCGACAAGTATCGATTACCTTTCCTATGCTTCAAGATACTTATACAGAACTAGTGCGTTAAATAAGGAATAGTATCGAAAAAAATGAGGTCCAAACCAGACGTGGTGACTTTACAAACTATCGGCAGTCAACGAAAGACAAATCATGTGATTGGAAGTTGTGAGATATGCAGGTTGGACAAGACTAACTGAAGGTGCACTGTTCATTGACTGTGACAGACTGGCTGGCCGACCAAAAGCACACAATATCAACTCTGGAAGCTAGTGTTAGATAGGATACATAGCTGCGGCTAACAATCGGAGATTTACATCGTACCCACGCTTCAGCCATCACGCTGCAGTTATTTCTGTCGTAGAGCAAAACAGAACAGAAGGGGGAAATCACACAGTGAAAGTCTATAAAGTTGTAGTAAAGACAAACAGCTGAGACACTGATGGAGCGTTCTTTGCTGTGAACAGAGATACACAGCGGTAAAGACCAAACGGGTAAAGAGAAATGTGTAGACTTACTAGAAACAGCAAATGTTACCGAGCCAGACCACGTGTTGCGTTAGATGAAATCGATTCGTCTCCTGTAGTAGTCATGTGGATGTCCCTGGATGACAGTTAAGTATTTACTTCATCTGTTAACATGTGACTTAGGGTGAAACATAAGCAATTCATTTGGTCGAATTTTGCACGGTACTTATAATTGACGGTTAGCAGAAAACCATCTGAATATCGTTTTAAAATGCAAGACACAAGCATTTGTAACATTCATATATTTATGTTAGCGATGAAGCTTCTAACAGCAACTGGACCAGGTAGACTGCAGTCGTTACCAGATAATTTTAACGGTAGTGTTTATGTTACAATATTAAGCTCACAATGAACACAACTAGGACAGTCGTTCCGGCTTAAGTTCGTGAAATCAGCACAAAACTGGGGATAACATACATGAAAATGAGTGCGGAATAACGTTGCGCAACTAACATATACTGTGAAACAGCAACGACATCGATCTTGAGGTTCCATCCGATAATGCAACACGTGACCATTCAAATGGGTTTTTTTCTAGTTCTGTTCGACTTACTAAACAAGTTTCTGTTGCAGCACACACTAATCGTCTTATCCGGATACCGTCAACTGGATATTACGTACATGAAGCATTGTTCGTGAAAATGTTTGTGTTATGGAGACGGTTAATATCTAACCTCCAATTTACAGTTAGTTTGAGTTGGACCTTTGTGTTGTGGATTGTGCGAGCTGGAAAATTGTAGTGACGCTGTAAAATGTAATCGGTGATAACTAATACATACTTCTGGTACAAATTCACCCCTGAAGAGATCTGTTTCAAACGTCTACACACGTCCTAATCGAAATGCGTGGTCTGGGTACCTTCTGGTCCAACCGTCACCGTCTACCACTGTTGTGCAAAAAGCTGCAAGGATACATCGGCACTAAGCAATTTGGGATTTCCTGCAGTAGGGAACCACGCGTGGTGGGATTGTTTCGGTAAAAACCAATGTACTTGGGAAATTTAGACTCTGCGAATGTCTGAAACCGCGCGTGTTTTTTACGTTGTTATTTGAAACTCCCCAATTTCTAAAGACCATTTCTTTGCTCATTCTGTTGGAAGCCGTGCACAGATGGCAGGTTTGACTGGCATAGAACTATTTTCGTGTTTAACTTTAGTCTACTCGTGAGTAGTTTTGAAATGTTTCAAAATTTGGCAGACCTTGTTCATGTATGCTAAACGCTGAAATCTATGGAACACGTGTGTGGCAACCCCAATACAGATTATGGTGTGTGGCTTCAAATTTTCAGGCGGAATGCTGACAGTTCGTAAGGAGACGAACCACCTTGACGAACAGAATTGAGTGACCAATACTGATCGGCAATTTGGGGTTTCGACTGCGCAGTAAGAGGACAGACTAATTGACCGGATCGAAAGCGTAAGCTGTTTCCACGACACATCAAGCAACGGAAGAGGTCACATTAGAGTTCGTATGCTCAGTTGTCATGGTAATTTACCTTACCGCACAGAGCAGTCCAATAGGCTCGTGTTTAACCATTTTTTATCGCTTGTCTATATTGAATCCAGAGGAGATACAAAAGTACTGGACGATTACGAGGAGAGTGAGGGAACATTTTGGTATGCTTTTGCAGTGGACAATTTGAGAAGCGCCCTCGTTTGAGACTGACAACTGTATTTTACTCTGAAGGTATATAAATTTCACAGTAGATTGTTTTTTGATGATACCAGTGGTGATGTTATTACTTAACAAAAAGAGTCTCAGAAAGACCTGCTTTAAAGAAAAGTGCAAGCAAATGAGGTCTTGCTGTTGTGGGCATCGTGAAAGATCCAGAGTTAACTATTTACTCGTGAAATCTCCAGTACTGTGACTTCGGATTTTTTGAGTAGTCATCAGCACATAATCGTCAAATAGCTAACTAAATTGGGTAGGGTTGGGGGGCGCATCATTTTCGTAATAATAGTCACACCGATTTCCAAAGAACTTTGACACGCTCAAAAATGTAGCCGCTGTCTAGGCTCATGTCAAAATTAGTAGACAAGCTTTATTTGTCACATCCAACTCTATCACTGTATTAGTATCTTTGGTAAAAACCAGTAGAAAATCAAGACAAAAAACCGTGTGATAAATTCTGTAAATTTTATTTAGCGAGACCTAATTTAAAACAAATACATATAGGAAATCAATCTGTTCGTCGTTTTTTTCCGTTTTCAATGATCGTCCGAGAGTTAGTCTAGAAATCATTGACATGTCTTCAACGTTCTACCTTCATCTAAACAGTCTACTTAATTAATACATGAGAAGCTTCTTGGTTTTAACTAATGTTCCGGTCTAGAAGTTGGATAGTTCATTTTCTCTCCTAACGGTTTACAGCAATAACAGGACCTACGGATTTCAGACTTCATATTGGCAAACATCTGGTTGAGAACTCAAGTCCGATCGCGTTGGGCAAATGTTCGAGATTCAAATTCATCAGTGTTCTTCCGCAGTTTTTTATGCAGCACGAAATTATGTGGTCGATGTTTAGGAGCGAGTGTTTCAGAACAACACTTCCAACAGCGAGTATCCAAAAGTTTTGACGTTCGAGTACCTTTTCAGATGGCCAGCCACAAAAAATAAATGTATTCACAATACTTCTATCTACGCGGTCATATAGTGCAGCTAACACAAAGATGCCAGTAACATTCGGATTTATCCGGCACGTTGTATATTTCATCTTTCGAACACCAGTTTTTTCGTAATTACAAAACAGACATTTTTTGAAAAATTGTGTCATTTTCTGAGTAGTTTAGAAAAGAAACGGTGTAGTCCGATAAAGCTGCCCTGTTTCTCAATTATAGGTGTACTTCAATACAAAAGGGGTTGGGACGGACTGAGCTGAAATGCGCTCGTTATAATTCACTCCACGCATTGCTCTGTATTCATTTCATTGCCACCTGTGAACACTTAGATGATCGATCATAATTGGTTCTGTACAATGAAGCGGTCACCTTTTTTCCGCTGTTACACGTAAAAAAGCTTTGAATTTGACAACATTTCAACGTTCATTGAAACACCATCCAGTATTTGGGCTATTACAAGGCAGGTTGGATGTACTGGCGGAACGGAACTTTCGTTTCTTAGTGTTTCTGAAGTGTACGGTACAAAGCAACGAATGCCTGAAAGGGTTTGCTCTACTAATATAAAAGAGTCCGAATGGTATGTTGAACACAAACTACATCAAAAAATCTCTCTCACCTGTATCCAAAGTGCCCACTGAACGCATGAGAAAGTCACAGGTTTAAAGACTTCTTTCTGGCCAAGGTGATTCAAAGTACCTGTGAATACAGGTTCCGAGTCGCTTGCCTGCTAACAGCAAAACAAATATTGTTCGAAATTTTGAGTACAAAAATCTGTGGTAGAGATATGTGAAGCCCCATTCTATCGTCTATCTCATAAGATGTCACTCTTGACCTAACGAGCTTTTACGTCCTCTTCCTTTTCCATAATAAAAATGCCTGCAAGATCAGCCAGTACATCAATTATTTAAGCAACATAATCCACTATTCTCTTGGAAGCTATTTCTGCACCATAAAAATCTGATACATTCGTCTATCTGCAACTCATTTCGAGTGCCCTGATATGGCTTTATCAAGAGTTCTTTTGGCTTCCTAGTACACGTTCAGACATTGGTGACACAAATTGATCAACACTGGTTTCAGTCTACAGAACACGGACTTGGTGTACTCAGTACATTTTTCGGAACAGTTTTATTCTGTTGAATTGAAACGATAACCTCGTTCGATATTTGACGAAATGGCGGCTACCGATATATGCCAGGTGATACTTTACAAACTGAGACAGACTTCCGCAAGAAGGTTGCTTACCGAAAGGTTATCTAACAGGAAAATCACTCGTTGTAAATGAACGGTGTTTACGCATTAGTATTTCTCTCAAGAGAGTCAACTGCTGAAGTCGTTACACGTGACTGCAAAATGTCAGTTGGATATCTTTTGTGGAAGCCGAACTGTGCGGGTGTTCTCGCTCCTACCGGGATGCCATTGTTTAAGTTAAGGACGAAATCCCATGTTTTTCAGACTGCCTTATTGAACAGTCATTGGTGTGTCCGTGCATGCGCCTATGCATTGGTCATTCTACAAGCCGGTTTCTCAATTGAATACGGAACAGCAATCTGCGTGGTAAAAACGCCGACGGAATCAGGAAAGTGTCAGGCGCGACTGCTAGTCTTTTGACTGAATGTAGTTGTTTTAGCAGATATACCACATTTTTTACCGTCTAGCGATTGTCAATAAATCGATTCGAAGTGGTAAGATTGCCGATTCGATTGTTGTTAAGAGTTAAACAACTGCGGCTCTTGAGTCCAGGGGGATTTCTCGCGGACACAGCGTTGTCCGGCCAACGATCATTCAACCGTTGAAGTTGGAACAACGATTGAATAGTTGATATTCAGCTCGTATTGTGACTAGTTAGCCTACTGATCACACAGAGAAACTAGGCCTACTATACTAAATTTTGACGAACACATCACTTTTATTAACTGAAAACAGAGGAATTCCGTTTTTGTCAAAGACTTTCTGATGTTTTGTGGTTGGAAACATGTCATGGACAAACGAGTGCAAGATGGCAAGCATCTATGATGAAAAAAAGAGGTCTGACACACACGGTAGGTAGATACACCACGGGTACGATCTTTGACAGAACTCTGCATTAAAGATCCGCGGTCCATTGTAGATTGATTCAGTGGTCAGTTAGATTGCCTTCGGATTCAGTGGTTCATGGAGACTAGTATTTCTGGAAAGGGAATTACACGTCACTTACTGTTGTGGTGTTACTGAACTGTCTTCGAGCAAAATGTAGTCAAATGACGATCAACAACTTTAAAACATGGTTAAGTAGAAGTGAGTTCGGAAGAAACAGCTACATCTCGAAATTCTGATAACCAGATTGTGATAAAATCAGTCGACGCGTGCACAAACAACACTGCTTAGAGTTTAGAAGACCATGACTGTAAGGATTCAGAAAATCTTTTTTACAAGTCCCATTGATATATCAGGCAGAACAGTAAAGAAGCTTCTCGTACGACACAAGCCCACAAAAAATATCACTCAACAACATTCATTCTATAAAGACAATATTTGTGGAGTTGTTCAGTTGAGTTTAAAAAATTTCAAGTAATCCACAAATAGAAAGATTAAGTCACAAAACTTGTGGCATTCAAAATATATTTATGAAGAATTTCTCTAACCGGTTCCATGTTCAGGTGATGCAGCCACTGTCGGACCAAACTGGATTGTGCTGCAGAATAATTGTAACTTCAATAATGTCGTAATGATAAAGAGTTGGCTTGCGTATGACAACACTGATTTAGTGACTTGACCAAAGGGCAGTACTAATCTAGACCAAAGCAATCAGTGTTTGTTAGTTAGATTAGATCAAGGAAGCGGACGTGACAATACGTCATACACTGAGTCGTCGTCGTTACGGAAGCTTGAGTTGAGATCCCACAGTTGCGCACTTGAGCTTCGTGGTAATCAGAGCGCACAGACAATGATTAGGGAGTTTCAAGCTGACTCCAGGTGTTTATATGAATAAGGAGAAAAGCAAACTGTGTTCATTAGAATGGTATTCTGTGGTTTTAACGGTCTAGAAATTTTATAAAATTTTACACGCGCGTAATTTATAACTTTTCTGCCGTAAATAAGTGAGATGTTGAGAACATGTCATCCACGTAAGTATAGAAAAGTCTGCTTAATTCTATCTTGTTCCAAACGTGCTAACTAGCAGTATGTAATTTCATAAATCAGGCAATGAACCTGTGGAGGATAACGGAAGAATAGCTTACAATTTGCTTCATTCTAAGGAGCAAGAGAAGGGACGTGAGTTTTATCGTTCATATTTCATTGGAAATGCGTACAGACACTTAGAAAACAACCCGCGGAAACAAATATACAGTCAAAACTCATAACTTCTGAGAAGGTAAGACTGCAAATTACTACCCACTAATAAGAACAGTTTCCCATCAGATCACATTCCAAGCAATAAAAAATCTACAAAAATTATGAAGTGATTATAGTGTCTGGAAATTTTCAAACCTTACCTAGTGAAATTGTAGTTTATCTTAAAAACTATCGGTTTACCACCAATTTCATATCAAAACTCATTAATTTCTACCCAAGGTCCGTCAATTCCTAAAGCAGCATCAGCCGAATACTTTTATGTGTTTACGCACTGTCAATCTTTCGTCTCAAATGAGTGTTTGTTTGAAGTTAGACATCAGCAAAAACCTTATCATACTGCATAGTTGTATAACGTGTGCAGCAATTGATTTTATTATTTTTCAGAATACTATGTTTCACTTCCACAATCTGAAACTCACAGTGAGTTGGATAGATCACATTATGCTACTAAATTTAATAGATACTCCCGAAAGGCGGTTTAATAGAAAATCATATCGACGGGTTTATGAGGTGAGTCGCACGGCTATGGTTGGAATATGTGTAGTTTGCTGTTATGGGGTTTTTAAGTCATCTCAAGCTAGTCCGTAAGACAGTAGCTAGTGAAAGTCCTGTGTCACTTTCGACAGTTTTCCTTAAAGCAAAGCTGCCTTTAGTGATGTAACCTTTACGTTCGGAGGTAATTCTTTTTTATCGAGAGAAGATGGGTTTTCTCCCCTGAAACCATTCCACAGTTTCCGCTGTAGTTTTGCGGTCCGATTCCAGAAGGGCAAGATTTTAGGGATACCGACTTGCGTCCCGGTTGTGACCTTGTCGCCGTGCGAAGCCTGTTGCAATCCCTCTCCACGTTCTACACTAACAATCTCAATATCATATTAAATTGTATAGTTATGGCTCAAGGCCGGACTTCTCAAGTGACATGAACTTATTTTCAGATCATCGAACGCTGCAGTTCGTCTCAGTGACAGCAACTTTTGTTGGATCCACACGACTCAGTCATTTCTGGCTGGGCAAATGTCACAACACCATAAAAATGTGGTTTCTACAAAATGGTTTCTGAATTATTGTCTGGGGCTTGAAGTTAGATCATTCTCAAGATGTCGGCTAATGTTGGACCTAATGGACTACCCAAAGCCACTCCATCTATCTGTCCATAGGGATGTCCCTCAATCGCAAACCTAATGTTTCTCTGTACACAGCAAGATGAGGTCCTTGAGATGTTCAAGTGAATACCTGTATCACAGTTCCAGCTAAAGAAACAGTCATAACAATTCAAATGTCTCAAGAAGAGATACGTTGGTATGACGAAAAGGAATCAAACGGTATCTTGGTTTTGTCAGACATACTTGTCGCCAGGCTTGAGGATGGAACATTACAGTGATCAGGTCATCGTAAGACAACATGGGACGAGCAATATCTCCAGTTCCCCAGCTTTTCCTCATTAGCATACAAGCGTGGTTTAGTCAAGATCGTATTTCATAGGGCCAGGCGGATTTGCACTCCTGATATGCTGCAGACAGATTGACAGATATGCTAGGAAAAAACCTTACTGCGAATGGATATCTTGAAAATTTCATAGACACAGCAAAATGAACAGGTGCAATGAGCCCGTTTAAACAGCCTAAAAAGAAGGATAAACTTCTGTTTCAGCAACTTAAAGGGAGATCATTTGGTCAGTGACATTAGGCACAACTCGAAGTCTGCCCTATTCCTCACGTATGCGGCTGCCGAGTTTTGTTTTGTTCAAATCACCAGAGAACCAGTTCTTTGAAATCGCAAATGCAGTTTTTCTAACTGTCCTACCTCTCACATTATCCATCAGTTCACTTGCGGCTGCAGTGACGTTCAAAAAGGCCAAACGGATCGGCAACTATCTCGGCGAGTAATGAAACACATCCTGAAGTGCTTGAAACAACTCATTACACAACAGTCACAAACCGATGAACCCGTTGCTCGAAATCCCGCATCATCCAGTGTTAAACACCATATGATAACAGGTCACCAATTTGACCCATTTCACTCGTTCAAAATATTGTTACGCAATCAGAACCCGAAGCCTTTAGCGATGCCATGTAGATCAGAGCTCATCACTCGGCGTTATCTGCACAACAACAACATGACGAAGACTGTGTTTGACCAATAGTTGAGCCTAAACAATCACACAGTCTAACTAGCCTACAACCAGAGATCAGACGAGCAAATCTGACTTTAGCGACTCCATACCATGTGGTCAAAATGTTAGAACAAACTGCACCAAATCAACGATGAATGTTCACGATTTGTTCCGTGCAATCGGAGAGTTTGTTTTGCCCTATCCACAAAGTACTTTAATGACTGTGGGCAAAACACCAGATATGTTATGAAAGAAAGGAAACTACCGTTTACTATGCAGTTGTGAATCCTTCAGTTGTGAAATTCCGGTGATCTCATTCATTGCAATTAGAACAAAGTTAATGGCTGACCTCAATTTTCGCATTCAGTTGAACATTTCTGTTTATTTCCTCTAAAAATTTCCACGTAATTTCTTCTAATGATTTAAAATCGGGCTGCCAGCTTGCCAAAACACATCGATAATGTTTACCGCTATTCTGACGTTACTCAAACCTTGGTCTGTATGCCCAAAGGCCGGTGTTTTAGTGAACTCAAACTGGACGTGATAAGGTCGTCAAGCCCAATCATCCAAACACAGTCATATGTGAGTAAGAACCGAACTGCTCCGTCGTCTCAGTAGAAGACACACCGATTGTCCTGCTACTTCCAGTTGATAATTCTACCAATCGATCACCAGTGCATAAAATTTTATTTCCGTCCACTAATTGGCAGTGAGAGATTTTATCGATTGCACGCTGAACCTAGGGTACTTGATAATGTATAAGACCGCCTGAATTCTGCAGTCTCTTAGTAAGTCAATAAGTCTAGAAAACGGGGTTNAAGTTTATTATATGAAATGCACTACACCTTTTAGAGAATACACCAACTCAAAACCAATTTGAAATGAGTTATCAATAAGAGAGCTACTCATCAATCAACAACACGTTTTAATGTTTCACTTTGGAACAGAAGATGGTTCTATAGGTTTGCAAGACTATAACTGAACAGACAAAACCTAAAACCATTCCAGCCGGTGGAACAATAATCTTGATGCGTCACTACAATAATCATGAGAAAGTCGCAGTTCATGCTGAAATCGATGCAGAAATTGAGTGTGGATGAATTGTGGTCACCTGCAAATTGCACCCAAGATTTTTCGTCAGTCGAGACCAATTTCTCGATTAGTCATGGGTTGAGATGTGCAGCAGAAAAAGCAGAGGATTACAGAATGTGTTAAACATGACGAAGACTGTGTTTGACCAATAGTTGAGCCTAAACAATCACACAGTCTAACTAGCCTACAACCAGAGATCAGACGAGCAAATCTGACTTTAGCGACTCCATACCATGTGGTCAAAATGTTAGAACAAACTGCACCAAATCAACGATGAATGTTCACGATTTGTTCCGTGCAATCGGAGAGTTTGTTTTGCCCTATCCACAAAGTACTTTAATGACTGTGGGCAAAACACCAGATATGTTATGAAAGAAAGGAAACTACCGTTTACTATGCAGTTGTGAATCCTTCAGTTGTGAAATTCCGGTGATCTCATTCATTGCAATTAGAACAAAGTTAATGGCTGACCTCAATTTTCGCATTCAGTTGAACATTTCTGTTTATTTCCTCTAAAAATTTCCACGTAATTTCTTCTAATGATTTAAAATCGGGCTGCCAGCTTGCCAAAACACATCGATAATGTTTACCGCTATTCTGACGTTACTCAAACCTTGGTCTGTATGCCCAAAGGCCGGTGTTTTAGTGAACTCAAACTGGACGTGATAAGGTCGTCAAGCCCAATCATCCAAACACAGTCATATGTGAGTAAGAACCGAACTGCTCCGTCGTCTCAGTAGAAGACACACCGATTGTCCTGCTACTTCCAGTTGATAATTCTACCAATCGATCACCAGTGCATAAAATTTTATTTCCGTCCACTAATTGGCAGTGAGAGATTTTATCGATTGCACGCTGAACCTAGGGTACTTGATAATGTATAAGACCGCCTGAATTCTGCAGTCTCTTAGTAAGTCAATAAGTCTAGAAAACGGGGTTCAGGGAATTCGTCGCCTATATGATTGGCAGAGAAACAGAAACAAACTTTTAAAATTCATTGTGAATGACATGCAATAAAGTAGCATGGCCATTTCAAATGTAACTCTGTCAGATCTTACAAGTCACATTAGATAATTGTCCTATGGTCGCGTGCTTGTTCAAGTATAGTGCTTCCTTACGAATTGGGCTGGGCGAAAGGTTTATTTGGATTCAAGAACTGTAGTCGAATTTGAGTGATGTTCATTTCGAAATTCGGATCTACCCAAATGACCATAAGCGTGTGTTGCAGGATGGAAACATTCAATTCCTTCAGCTCAGTCGATTGAATGAAGCATTCACTCATATTCATTGACGTCAGAGTGACAAAAAGAACAGCCGAACTTTGTACGGCTCACACTGAGGTGAAATAAATAGGTTCAATTCCACGTTACTGGCTTTGATTGCATCAAAACTTGCCGCCAACAGAACGACAGTGTTTAGTGCTTGGCCTACATAGCCTTAAAATCAACTTCTAATGATCACGACCATTAACTTAGATGTAAAAAATTGGCAAATTTATCCATACAGCGTGTTCTAATTAAGCCCTCCGCGAGTAAAAACTTGCTTTCAATTTAACTTTATTGAAGCGTCCATTCATGTTGCGTCAATACAAGCATCCACCGCTTGAAGCATATGTGATCTATCGCTGTGGCAATGTCCGTTCCGTTCCGTGAACGTCTGCGTCACCGTAAAATTCAGGTGTTTGTAAGTGAGAAGAGGGGCAGAGTTGGAAGTGAACAATCAGGGTAGTGTAGAGTAATCACCCAGGTGGAATGTAACAAGAACAGTTTCGCAGCGGAATAAGTGTGATCAGTACCAAACTTCAATTTTTGACCTATAGTGTTAGTACTGTAGTCTTCCACATAAAAACAGATTGATGTAGCCCGAACTTCTTCAGCGCCGATTGTGGATGGCTAAGTGCTATATGCGTTGCACTGGAGAGATTAGCGCACCTCAAAAGCTTGGTTTCCTCACTTTAATAAATTTCGTTCAGTTGATCCCATATTTGTGGGACTTTGGAACAAATGCAAAGGTTTTCAGTTAGTGTCCACTTCCCCTGGCATTCTGACAAATGGGCTGGATGATCGTTTCAGATTCGCAGCCAGAGAGACAGTGAGTCACCCAACTGATTTTTATGGATAATAGAGAGGTCTCGACAAGTAGAATTATTTCGGTGCAAAAATATGAAATGGGCACAACTGATAAATATAAAAAGTCCACTTAACTAAGGTATGCAAAGCGAAAGGTAGTTGACGTAATTGACTTTGTGCATATCATATTCGAGTAATCCGAGAAAAATATTAGCCAAAATAGGACTGGTCACTGATAAACAGTCAACCTGTTCAGAATTACAGCCATGAAACTCGAACGGAAAAGTTCTGTTGCACATAATTATAAAGTCCTTGAGGTGAAGCGTGTGAGTGGGTAAATATTTCAAGGAAATATTTTGAGGACAAAAACGTTCGCACAAAATTCAGCTGCCCCGTATAAGGAAATATACGCGAATAATCACTCAGGGTCACTGAAGGGCAGTTTTTCTGGGAACTTCCCCAGAGTACTGTTTAACACATCACACAACATGGAAGTCCTTGAGAGAATAAGAACCAGTAGTCCTGGGAGTGAAACGAAAGAATTGAAACAGACGTTTGAGAGGTTGGTGGTGAGCTAAACTGTACTTGAGGAGATTAAGCTTCGTTGGAACTGTTTTTAAACGGAGTGGGTGATACTATCGACTTTTGTTTGGTTGTTCCAGTCGAACTAGTTTAGGTGATCATGGGACAAAAAGTCTGCGATCTCTTCAGTCATTTTTTTGTCCATTAGAATTTTTGAACAAAACCGTTAGAACACGAAAACTGGCAGATGAAAGCATTTCGTATTGACTCGTCAGTACCAAATTTACAATAACATGAGACGGGTTTTTTATATCGAGCAGTTATGGGAGCAGGGTGGATAGTCAATTGTTGGTTTTGGAAAGGTCACTAAGTCCAGAGAAGGGCCAAGTTTACAAGCAATTGTTTCTGAACAAACAAGGTCAGCATCAGTCGATTGATTGCGACCGCCTCAGCAAACCGCAAGAATCTTGGATTCGAGTGACGTAATAGGATTCTGAATGCACAAATTGGGTCGATAACGTGACCAGTGTTCAGGACGTGTCCTGCGTTTTTCATCCACATTGTCATTCTTTTGTAACACAAAGCTCTGCACCCATTTAGGCAAATGTTCTTTCACTCTGGATAAGTGTGTATTTCCTGCTTCTCGTTTGTGTCAAATGGCGGAAAGTTGCGTTGAACGTCAAAGAATATGAAGTAAAGGTAAGAGCAGACTTACGATTACCTTTCGCAACTTGTAAGCCTGACCGACAGATCACATCAGTCATACACTCCAACGGATAGTTTGATTAACCTTAATGTTTGTTAAGCGTTGGACCAAGATATGTTATAATTAGTTGTGTTTTATCTGAGATTTTGTCCAGAAAGTGTTCGGGACGATAAAGCGAAACATTTTTTAGAAATACATCGCTTACATGCGAACGAACAGTTAATGAGACGTCAATTTTCTATGCGCAAATTGCCTATTATCATGTGAAAATATAATGATCTCAAGTGGATTGGGGAGAATTGGTTGCGCCAGCAAGTGGTGTTTACTTGTAGGACACCAGAGTGGTTTGGGAACCATCACCCTTGGGAGAAAAATTTTTGACAAACACTGCTGATTTGGCCAAACTATCAACACATTAAATCAAACACTTTCACTCCCAAATGCGGAGGTTTCGAAAGCGGCTTGAGCGGTACGTAAAGATAAATGTGGAAATCCACCCTTGGTAAGTTATTATGTAGTTATGGTAATTAGTTGATGAGAAATGTTCTGGTGCTAATAGAAACCACCTTTGCCAGCTTTCATTCAACCCGGTTATCAACCGCCCGGACATCACGACTAAGAAGCTATTGAGGTTGGAAGATCAACTGATCCGGATGGTGAACGTCAGTTTAATTAAACAGTAGGCATTCATAGAGGTAGATGAAGCTTGTGGAGTACATGGCAATGCCGAATGGATCCTCGAAAAAGAATACTTATAACTAACACTGACAGCTTCTCAGGCCTGTGGCAACTAATCAGCATGAATCCACAATGTATCTGCACATGTTATGCCAGTTATCCAACTATGCATACAAGCTGTGTCAACACCTGAACTAATGTAGTATGAAATCTGCTTACCGAGGGAAGCATCGCTGGTAGCTAAAATCCACAATCAGGCAAGATTAAGTTCACTCACGAGCACGCAAAGTGGCCATATCAGAATATTCGGTTAGCCATGAGACATTGAGATGGGGAAGCTTGAGTGTGAAAAGAGCAACAATCCAATAATCCATGAAAATACTCAAGGATATCATTTTCTTTTCGTCGTGGGAGAAGTTTTAACTGATGGAAGAGTGGAACTGGTAATCAAGAAAGAAAATACCATTGCAAATATTTACTGGAGTACTCTGGAACGTGACCTTAAGCCCTAAATCAATAGTATGACTCATGGCAGGTGATGACGCATGGTATCATTGCAGAAGTAAAACCGCTAAATTCAAACCTTTGTCGGCTAAAGTGATTGCTAATTTTAAACAACGCAGAATGCACTTGGAACTAAGTTTGTCTGGGAGTAGTAGGGATTTTGAAGATATTTTTGTTCTTGCTGATTCTTGGAGAACGGTTAACAACGGCGTCTCCGTAACTCACAACGGAGAAGAAGTCATAGGTAAATCACACTCAGAACAACAGTCAAAAGATGAATTAGTCATACAAGCAATCCAGAAATGGCACTCACCTTCTCTGTTAATTCCGACTGACATGGAACATTCAAGGTTTTATTGCCGGCCTTGGTTTCAGATTTCTATTAAAAGAAATGGAACTCTGAGATTATTATACATTTCCGACTGTTTGGGGAGTACGGAATACTGATATACTGGGAAACTTCCTCGTCCAGATGTGCAATGTTCTTACTGCTGTGTAATTAAAATATTGTCTAATGAGTGCAAACGAGAGAGCTTTTGTTCATAGGAACTATCGTTATGAGTGCCGGTTCAACACTCAAAATCTACGAAATTTAATTGCAATTGATACAGGGACCATAGGGAAAATGATTACTGTGCTCTTTTGGTGATTACCGTAAGTGCAAGACATGAGAAGCAGGTGGACGATAATCCACAAGAGTGAAAAGGATAAGCATTAACATCTGAGAACACATTTGGTCTCGGGAAACTTACTAGACATTACGCTTACAAAATAGTATACTCATGAGCCAATTGTTATAGGTTTCACAATGATATATTTCATCTGGATTAATAACAAACACGCTCGAACTGGCTGTCAGAGTGAGATTTCTGCGATGGACTACCCTTAAAACTGAAATAAGTAATACCCGTATTCTTCTCGCTGTCGTTGAGAATAAGTTTGTGATTTAATACATCCATGCCAATCGACGAGTTGGTAACTGAATTGGATGAGTTAGTAGTCAACCTTTTGTTTGCAGAAGGTGGTGGTTTTGATTACTCGGCTTCCGTGGTACTGACAAGATATAACAAGTTTGAAACAGCTGTTCACCAATTTGCCATGTGATGGTGACACGCAACTAAACACGCCGGAATATTGCTCTTGGTTTACTCATAGGATACTTAACTTAAAGTTAAATACTTTTAAGACGAATGTTAACTTTTTGGTTTAAGCATAGGTAGGCAGTGTAAATAGGATCTTCTAACGTCACAAAAGTACAGTATACAACACGACATTGCTTGTTGCTTGTTAATGTGGACTTTAAATCGATGGAGCTGAAGTCGTGGACTGTAGTAACCATAAACGTACCAAAGATGCCAAGATCACACAGAATTCCGCAAACGCGTCCATATATCCATCACTATTTATCTTAGTATAATCAGCCTTGCGCTTATAAAATTATTGCTCACGGAAAGGTAGATATACATTCATCAGCAAGTTTGTTGTTCCAGTGCGCTGAAAACAAACAATTGAATCCACCTACCCAAACGTAGGGCTTATTATAATATTTTTAATTCATCTGAAGAGTGTTTGTTTTCGCTGCTGTAAGGTGGTCTGTTGCAGATATACTCCTGATAAAACATTCCTCCGCCAAACAATAATTGGAGGACCATTGGTCTCACTTCTGATGATTAACGCAATGTCCTAACGCGCTACTCAGAAGAAGACAGGGTCATCTGGGATCAGACCGCTACATTCGTGCGCCGCACCATCCTTAAAACCATCCGCAAGGTCGTAAACTTTGACGGCTAATCCACGAGTAAATTTGAAGACAACTCGATCATGTTTGAGTTCAGATTACCAACTAGTCAGTCTGTCATATGTATTTCGCGTCTCATGTACGCGCACTTGGAGGTCAAAAGTTACGCTTACTGATTGGTTTTCCGCTTTATCTGATGTAGTTTTCTTTCAGGTCTGCTCAGGAGCAAACCGCGTATGAAATTCATTTTTAATACTACTGGATGTGAGTATTGCTGTTAGTGAACAGAAAAGTGGGCCTCTTTTATATAATATAGGGAAATTACTTTTACACTAATCGGTAGCCTACTTTTTGTAGCAACGTATATGGATATATCCTTTGAATCTGTTTTGAGTAGACAGTATGAATTTTACTTGGTTCATTGTCCACAATCACTTCTGGAATAACAAATAGTCGGTTAGTTTTATGCGGCTTGTCAACCGTTTTTAGGAGTTACACGTCAGATCCAGTTGTCATTTGGTCAGCATGCATGTCTGAAGGATATTAAAACAAGTGCGGACTGTCGCCGAGCTTGGCGCCACTGTTCGCTATTAAGCTTGTCATCGAGTTAACCAAATCAAGTGGACGCGACTCGAGGTGACAAACACGGGCAAAGTGCCAGTTAAACTAACGTATAGTTTCGGCAACGGTGGACTATAGCAAATATTTTAATGCAGTTTGAGATTTTCTAACTTCATGCAGAATTCCACCAATGTTGGGTTACACAAAGAAAAGCAGCGAATTTTAATTTCTAGAGTAGTGCAACAGAAATTTTCATGTAATTGTGTTCCAAAAATGAATAGTGTTCTGATGCGGAAAATATGTTAAGGATGTACATGGGCAAGAATAAGTAAACCACATTTTTATTTTGTATAACTACAGCACATTTTTAATTAGCTCGGGCAAGTTTATCACGTAATCTATACTAAGCAAATCGCATGAACACAGAAAGTATTCAGAATAGCAAATAATACGTCTTTGACGAGAAATCCGTCCATTTTATCAATAAAACTGGTTTGCCATGCAAAAGCCATTTACCCCGCTCTTTTAAGAAACGCGTTTTATACCGTACAGCTGAAAAGTGGTGCTCAAACTCTTAGAAGTATGTGCTGATATTTTCTGTTTTTCAGGTTAACTGACTCATCGACGAAATTCAACAGAAAAAGGTTAGGTTTCAATAGCAACTGTGTGTGTGTGTTAATGTGTAAAATTGACACTTGTCAGTCGTCATGGGCTGCAATCACCAATCGTTTTCTGTAGACTGTGAAGATGTATCCATAATAGTTCGTAACCAGTTAGTTATGAAAAGATGAAGTGTACATTTTGTTTAGTAAAATACAAGCGCTGGAAACCGATTATTGACAGAACCCTTTGATTCTAACCGGTGGACAATGTAGCTGTCGTTTCTGCAACAAGAAAATATTGCATCGTTAGAAGGTTGCGAAAGCCAAAAATACCGACTGATACGAACAGTAAGAAAAATGTCGTCAATTTATTTCTCTGTTTGCAACATGTGAAGAATAGGTCGCTAAGTTTGTGAGAGTGGACGTAATCATAGCAACCAGTGAGATTCTTAATGCGAAAACTCCAGGCATCCTGCTTCATTGCTAGTTGACTTATAAAGATACCTATCACGTAGGAGCGTGTGGTTTGTATTGTGGGTTTGAATCCATCGAAGGTCTAGAATTTTTTGAAGTGGATCACTGTGTGCTTTACATATTTGTCATATTTCTTCCAAGTAATTTAGCTCGCAAGTGATGACACACCTAACTTCGGGCTGAACATCTCTCACATTTGATTGCAGCTTTCCAGCAGGACTTCTCCGAAAATAAACACCAGATTTGAGTTTTGTTTTCTTTGCAGCTTGTAACCAGTGCATATCCTTGCCACGACCATGATTGGGACTATGCCCACGGTTTCATAGGGCGACCATATTGACCATTGCTGTATTAACCTTATACGAGACACAACTGGTTTATCTTATGCGAATACTCAAACACTTTCATGTGTGACTAGTGTTCACATTAGCCAATCGTCTCGATACAAAACAGTGACTATCCCGTTAACTCTAGTCACTAACCCCCAAAGTAAGAGTTTTAATTCCGACCGTGGAAAGGATGTGCATGACTGTCGAGAACAAGCAAGATCCAAACTTCAGCCCAGTGCTTACTTTCGGAGGAGGCTGTCTAGAAAGTCGATCTGAATCCGAAGGCTAGGATCAAAGATGAGAGGGTTGGCTTGCAGTTCATCAAATCCAATGAGTTAACAGAGCGATTACCTGTACCAGCCTTCCATAAAAGTACACAAAATCTATTCCACTGATTTACACAGGTCTGTCTGCAAAATTACAGGATACACAGATCTTGGATATGGGGCAACGCCGCAGTAATTTAGGTCACCAAATGAACACTTACTTGGTGTCAGTGGTTTAAACATCACTATTCTGGAATGTCATCTCAGATTGCTGGTAAAATTGCCAAGTTCGTTTCCACCGAATGAGACAGACTGAAAACAAAATTGAGCGTGGAAAACGTGTAGCGAATTAACCCTTTCTTCCAGGATACCAGCTTTTGCAAGCATTGAACAATAACCATCACTTGCAAAGAGGGTATTCCCTTGTCCAAAAACTCAAAGACTTTCAGAGAAGTGAAACCAAGTTGTCGAGAGTGCTTGGCTGACTGCTTTCACTTTGGTGGCGAAAACGCCCGACGTTTCTGGAGAAAACCGCCTAATGACGAAGGGTTTGTAAAGTTTCCATTGCATGCAGGTTGTCTTTATGTTTCTCTTACAGAATGCGCGTCACTTGAGGCTGGGAATTAGTGTGTGGGACGTCTTTGTTTATGATCAGTTTTACCTACGTTGTGTAACTAATTCATATGTCATTCGTCTTCGACTGTGCACTTAACACCAAGGGTTGAAGACTTTGGATTCATCTCCAAGGAGCAACGTGGACTCTCTTGAGGGCACTCATACACGACGAGTCTGCTGTTTATCCATGAATTTTGGAAAAGGCTGCCGACATAGGATTGGACATAAATAGCCTCAAGGCTCAATTATTGACGTGGCTTGAATATTATCTGACTGAATGTAAATTGAACGTCAAGATGAATGGATTGTTGTCAGTGTAGTTTCCTATCAACAACGGCCGCCCACGTTTCAGTAACCATGTTAATCAATGTTTTCGTTCTTGAAGTACGCAGTATAGTCCCATCCCCGACGTTGCTCTACGCCGATAGCACTATCGTCTGGTAAGTTCTAGATCGTCTGAAAAATGTGGTAAAGCTACAGAACGATTCGAATTGTCTAAACCAGTGTTCCATAAAATATAATCTGCAGTTCAATGTCAACAGCTTTAAAGTCAAGCAAACTGTCCATCGAATTTGTGCTGATTATTTCCTCGGTGAAACTGAGCTACCCGTGTCAGAGTGCCAACCAGACCTGAGGATCACAGTGGCTGACGGTTCGGGTCTGCTCACAGATTTGTTCCCATGACTAGAGTGCAGAAATAAGCCAGAGCCTCTCGGGAGGAATTTGTGGAACCTTCCACCGTGAAGTATTCTCCATTATATTTTCTACCTCCATAACTCGCCTACACACGGAAACGGAAATACAGGGCCGTCGTTCTCATATTAGGAATGACTTGGCAATCATGGAAATTTTCACAGATGGACCATTTGTAATATGAGGTTCACGACAATAAACTGCCTAGGGAGATTAGCAGAATTATAACAATTCTCAACAAGTTACGTACACGTCAAATGTTTGATTGTCTGTCACATTTACGAATCAAATTTGGGCTACGAGGAGACAGCGGGGGATAGCTCGGTTGACTGTTTGCAAGATGTAGGCAACTTGATGTCGTATGTTTAAATATGGAAGTGGCTTGAATTTGGTGGTCAGGTCCTTTCCTGTCCCCCTCTTTTTCCTTCTCTCTTCCTCCACAGGGTTTGCTTCTTTGTTCTGTGTAGTTGTATGACAATTAAGCAACAGTGTGAACAGCTGACGTATTGCTATCTGTGATGATAATGATGATGGAGGATGGAGTTCTTCTGGATTAAGGATTCCAGCAGTAGTCGTGTAAAAGAAAACAATACGAACAAGCGTGAGCCAAAGGCGCAATAAATAATGCACACACAACTTACACAGAAGAGAACCAAAACGGCGCCAACAACACAACAGCACACTCTGTTACACAATTCAAATTCACTGCCTGCGCCGTTGTTAAGTTTGACTGCGCCTTAAGCAACACCTACAAAATGCACCATAACCCTAGCCATCTACTGGCATCTGTGCTCCTACTAAACAAAGATGAACTTTTAAGAGGTCACTGGCTGAAATTACTAATGTCGACAGAATTGTTTCACAGTGAGGGTCTGTTCACACGGAAACGCATTGTCAAAATCTGTCGTCTAGGTTGGGTTTCAAATTACTACGTACATGAGAGGTAACATGCATCACAATTTTCCTAACCGTTATTCTAGTTCAATATCACAGGTCAAGAGATGCGCATGTCTGATGGAATAGTCAGTGTTACGGCGTTCAAAGCTGATAGGCTTTCAGGAGCTACATTGAACTGGTTCCTTATTTAGTTCTGTTCATTTTTTATACCTATAAACCGTTCAACAGAATTTTACCGACCAGCACAGAGACAGGAACGCGCAAACAAAGATCTTTCTCTGTCCTGTAATAACCCATGAGGCGCTGTCTTTACCAATGGAAACGTCCATGTCTCTCCAGTTTTCCTCTCACTGCTTCAAGATAATGTACGAACGAGCGTATACAGTTTGAACTGAGAACCATGTGATAGAGCACAGTGTATTAGTCTGCAGGGTACTCTGGTAAACCACTGGTGTTATTTTAGATAAGAAAACCAAACTAGAAACCTAAACTTCATTAAATAAAAAGAAAACTTCCAAAACTGCGGATGAAAACAGTGACTTTAATATTGCAATCGACTTGAAAGACTGACATTGTACCCCTTAGTCACACTCTTAGCGACTTACGCCTCATAGGTTTGATTTATAGAACGCTTCAGGTGGATAATGCATCTGTCACTGATACGACGTTTTATGGATGTCCAAGTAACTCCACAATACAAATGACCCAACCTGGTCCGTTAAACCAACCAATCTTACTTCCACATATTTTTGGTTACCATGTATGAATCGTTCAGAGACAATAAATGTTAGGACCATTTCGCATAGGATATTGACGTGGTAAGAGATAATGAAACGTATGCAACAATAATATATTGTGCAAAGAAAAGACAGTACAGTGACCTCTACCAAAATCTGGACAAAATCGAACATCAAATTGCCCCTGGACACCTTCGTATCAACCGTGTTGGCTTGTTTTTCAGATGCGCAAAGTGATTAAGTTATGGAGTTCACCAAGTCGAGGTTATAAGGGGAATGTTGGTTTGGGTGAAAATCTACATCGACCAAAGACCACCCTTACGGCAGGTGAAACGCACGATAAGCGAACCATTCGTAAGTGACCAGGAACGGCGCTAAATATTCCTTTACCAATTCCGTCGACCAGTATATATATCATGCAGCCATCCTCAGAAAATTGGTGTGCACTGCCAGAATGACTTTTGTGTATAGTTTCATGGGCTGTCGTTGGCTGTTGAGACGATGCGAGTCTACTGCGCTTTGGAATTAGAAGCCTAAATAAGGGAGTATTTTTAAATTAAAAACCGGCGATCAGATTTGAGTGCAGCTCAGGTTATTTCAACCACCTTGCCTTTCGCACATCAGTGACAAACAATTCGCAAATAAAGAGGATTTTGTGTCGAGTGAATTGCAACTAATCTGTACGCGATCCAGCAACTTGGCCACGAATGAAAATGAAAATATTAAGTCTGGGAGAGAGACGTAATTTGTACTTTTTATCACGGACCATAACAGGCTCTAACCAAAAAAAGCTAGCGTACACTTCTTGTCAAAAAACCCCAGAATGAAAAACACACCAATCAACAGTAGCAGAGCCGCTACAGCGGAATCAGAAATCCACAAAACATGAGCGCTAAAATTGGCTGAAGCCCAAGTTCATGGGAAACACTGTGAAATATCTCTACCAGCCCCGTTATTTTTGGGAAGGCAATCGAAGTGTTATTCTTTGGTTAACTACGTACAAAATCTTCTCTTTGTACCTCAAAACTCTGTTTGGTTGCATGGATAGACCTAACAGATTGTTGATACTGTAGAGATTGCTGACAGTAATGTAGATCAAGCAGTAGGACAGTTGATAAGTTTACCGGATCTCCCTTTCGGGTACGTGCTTGGTCGTTTGATCCAATACAGAGAAAGAGAAGAGACATGGTAACACCATTTATTTTGAGGGACGAGTCGAAATTAAACCAAAATATCTCTGTATACTCAAGACAGAATGATTACCGAACATAGCGGTAAAGAGGCAGAACAAATCGTACGGGACAATCACATATAGCAGTCAGATGCAGAGAGAGTCAGATGTGACGGTCATATTTGGCTGTAGAGCTGTTAGAACTAATCAGTTTACGGTTTAGACAGTGTATGGACGTTCAACGCCATGGTTACAATCTGATTTGCTTAGTAGAATGATAGAGGCCATTCCAGAAGAAGCTGGATCGATCGACCGACATGACACGATTTGCTTCGTTGAGACCTGCGCCTCTTAATAATTCGATTAGACTATCGGCCATTCAGATTGTTGAAAAAAATTCTCACCCAAGTTCACACGCTATCTTGAGCCTGCGATTCGAATATGGTAGAAAACCCGAATATCACTGCGCACTGCGTTGTCTGGCAATCCTTCTGTTACATGGATTACGCTTCGTACATACAATGAACTCCTGGGTTGGGAGTAATCTGAACATGGTGTTGCATCGTAAATCCGTCGATCTGTTTCGTTGAACTGAGGGAGAGTTCGTTTTATCTTATCATGAGGAATTCTTGACTGTTCGTGATCCCCACAGGTCGGAAGTCACGGTCGAAAAAAAGATAAATACGGTTATCAGGAAACTGTTCAGGTCGCCTCCTTTTCTCCCCCCCTGACACGCTAGTTCCCCAAAATGTCACAATGTCCGTTGTAACTAATAACAGTGGTTCCATAACCTATCGTCACAAAAATTCCTCCAACAGATGAGTCTCTCGAAACGTGACGTCTCACAAGTATATTTAAAATGTACTAATGGCACACATGACCTCCGATTCATGTATGGGAAATACCAGGTTTATTTACGACACAGCTACCTTTAGATGTCAATGGACCTTCACTTATGGTATGCCTACTCAGATGTGTAGGACATTCTCTCTTTAAAGATCCGCCATAACAACAGCAGTTCTAGTTCAAGCTTATCGCGAGAACCCATCTTCATGACTCCTTGTGTCAAACTACCAGTCAGACTTCTATTCTTCCTGAGAGGTGACTGCA
Organism: Paragonimus westermani; assembly: GCA_008508345.1. NCBI lineage: Eukaryota > Metazoa > Platyhelminthes > Trematoda > Plagiorchiida > Troglotrematidae > Paragonimus > Paragonimus westermani. The sequence goes on from QNGE01000649.1 coordinate 135,980, forward strand.
GAAATTTCCGATTCTCCTTCCTCTGAATATTCATTTTGAGTGAGGTGTGTGCACAGCGATACAGTGTCACTTGCAGAAAAGAAATTTATCCGTTTTTTCGGACCTCAGAAGCAAAAGTAAGATCGAGATTTTATGACCGTCAAAACAAGCAGGGAAACTAGATCCACAGTTTCGTCAGCTGCAGAGATGATAGCTTCCATACATCTCCTATCAAAAATACTGTGACAATTGATCTCACGGAGCCTAACTGTTTCTTACGCTGCCATGGCAATATCATACAACAGTGGGCTTGAATTCAACGTTGTCATTGCGCCATGCTCTTGATAGTATCTTTTTTCATCAGCCTAAACTGTACTCTTTCCTTTTAGGCTAACATCAGCTATTAGAGTATATTCTCTTTCAAAGCCCCGTTTAATTCTTTGGAACGAATAGATCAAAGTGAGTGAACAACGGTATCTGTAGGTAGAACTTTCATAAACATGGAGTATACATCGAGGAGAAACACTCTCTTATTACCTTCATTCAAGGATATGGTGGTATCAACAGTTCGAGAGCCAGGATTCAGCAAATGCACTGCGCATTTTCTAGTAACTCTGCTAGCCACTGTGCCGTCGAGTGAGGTGGAAACTGGCATATACCAAGAATCTGATTTTATGCCCATCTTTCCTTTGAATACTCCGAAAAAATTTGGTCTCGGAACTACAGTTCCACGTTGCTCGAATTCATTCTTATGTCATGCAGTCGAACAGACTTGATAGAATTCTCAGAGTTTCGAGAAAGTTTTTTGCAATCGTATCGGTTCTACCATCTCCGCTCAACGTGCTGTTGAATTTTACAACTGCGTAACGACTTGTCTTTTGTTCTGCCCGTTTGGAAAACATGACGGTATAAAGTGGTACTTAACAGGCCGATGATGGATAACCAAAAATGAACTGTCTGCCGAACCAGCTCCTATTTCTGAACGTGGGGGTTGTAAAAATGGAACAGCATAAGGTATTCATGATTTCCATGGAAACTATTTTTATGACTTGATGCAGTCTGTGATTCAAACACTGCTACAGTTAAAGTCTGACATATTTTCAACTGATTAAATCTGAAAAATGCGTTGTATGTGTTGAGTAGCTTAAAACGTGAGTATGTCAGATTTTTACATTTTGTAAAAGCATAATGAAAGGCAAACTAGACTAGCTAATTTTGTCGCACTTACGTCACCTAGCCAGGTATACTGGGACCCTTAAATATTTAATTACACACATATCCATCAAGGTAATATGATGAGCAAATTTAGACATTCCAGACAAAATGATGTCTAGTCGAAACGATAAATGCAAGTCAGGTGTTATTTATGCTACTATCTTGAGAGCTAGTGACAGGTACGTGTTCAGTGGAGTTACTACAAACTTTTTACAGTCTGCTTGACACAGCAGTCGATTTAGGTTTTGCCTTAAGAATCATGCCAAACGATGTATCCGTTCATAGTTTGCTGTCATTGACAGTGAAGATATTAGTGAGACTGGAACACATTAAAGCACCTTTGTACATATTTAGAGACGTATTCGGATAAGAGAAAACTTTATTTCCTCACGTTATAGTTGTACTGGTGTTCAACAGACTGAAAATACCGTGTTGAATCGAAATTTCAATGAAGCGTAATTGCTGTGAGCTATCTTTTTTCTTAGGAAGAAGGATGCAGCGTTCCAAAGTATCCCTCAGATATATGGGCATAAAACGGTAGTTCATGTTAGACGTGAACAGTTTTTGAAAAACTTTCCACGAGGTACCAGAGACGACAACTTGATTATTAACAGCTAAACCTTCAATAGCCACCTTATGCATTGCATACAATAAACGGCGTGAATATTATGTAGCTGATAAAAGCACTGTTCGTTTTTGGATTCAGCAAACACGAGCTTGTCAAATACACTTTTTACTCGTCAGAATGATAAGTTGCTTTACGCGTGCATAAACGCTCTGTTCAATGATGTAGACAGTCGAGTGTCAAACGATGCGCACAATCTGGAATAGGTCACGTTCTCTGACATTTGACGGTGGATTTGGATGAATGGATGACTGAACTGACAATATTTACTCTGCGACTAGCAGTCTAAGTTGCCATCGTGCTGCTTCAATAGAGCCGTCATCAGCGGAAGCGGTTGAAGCGAGAGGCAAATACAACATTGCTTCCTGAGCAGCCAAATCATGAAACTACTGGCCATGCGTTCTCCACCCATCCTTTCACGTTCCGTTCGCACGGATTTGACAGTTTCCGTTGCTCTGTCAACCGTTTCTGAGTAGGAGCCAACAGTGAACTAACTGAAATGTAGACTACATCACGAAACGCATCAAGCTTTGTTTGTAGTTAAACCACTAATAACTTAGGACGACTAAAATTGTTGCAGGTTCAGCAGAAGTGGGAAGGTTGAGGTTAGTGAGAGCCACGTTAGTCGATTTAGGACAGAATTCGAAGTCAAGTGACCATTTATCATCTACCTAGCTTAAGTGGTATAACGAATCTTCCTCCTAAAATAGCGTATTTGTTGTTTTTACACAAAATTTTGCTCACCAGTTTTCTGGAGATGCAGCTGATTTGTCCAAGCACAAGTGTACAGTGATCATGCATTGAACTACATGTCACTGGACTTTTAAGTTTGGTATTAATTTAACCAGTTCGAAAAAAACAGAAGAATATAGAAAGTGTGGTAGGATGAGGAGTTAGTCGACAAGATATCACTTTACTGACGCTAGCAACCATTGCCTACATTGATTACGTTTCCTGCTGTCACTTATCTGCCTTTTGAAGAAATGTGAACATAACCCCATGATAGAATTTGGAATAGGATGATTACTGCATGCATACTGTGAAGCTACCTAAGCAGTTCATAACTTACCTGATTCAGAAGTCTAAACACTGGACTGGACAGGATAATGCACAATTTAGAAGGTTACATAAAATCAGTAAGTGAACCAGGGTTTGGTTTGGGATTGGACCAACGTTGATAAGTCAGAGTTATCACCAGCAAAGCGGTAGATAGCTTTCTTCACACACACTTAAATCTAACTAGAATCAAGCCTGCCAATAAGTCGAACCTGTGAAGTACTATTAAGTATAAATACGGTTCGATAAATCACCGGGTTGTGATCGCTTCAGTAACGAGATTATCTGTGAACTATATTTTAGCTGTTGAGCCTTTTTTCTCACAGAGATCTTTCGAGGCTAGTTTTAGGTTGGCTTGCAAGGTAGTCATGGACGAGTGATCACTCCTAGCACATCAGGATAAAAAGAAGTTTCACCACAACATTTTTTCATTTGAATGCAAACTTTCTCCTGCGTAAGAACTTGGTGGCAGATATTCTAGTCAAAGTATTTACGCAGAGGCAACTGTAGGCGTGACTTAGCTCAACTTTATCATTGTTGAATTGTTAGAAGCTCGTATATTCAACCTTGGCTTCAAACATTGGCCAAAAATGCAATATTTTCGCCGTTTGGGAAGAGGTGGTGGACGCACGGAGGAGACGGGTGAATTTAAGAAAGTGGGGAATTGAACCTTCAATGAAAAAGTGACCAACCATTGAAGTTGTTATTTTAAAGATACTTGTTCTGGACAGTATGGAAAATTTTACGATTTATATCCTCTGGCAGTTTGTAGAACAGAATGACGAAGTTTACGAGATGGTCGCCTAGGTTTTTCTGATCAAATGCAGGTAGTTTGTCTTTTCACGCCAGATTGCTTCTGTTCTGATTTCAAGTGCCTCATGTCTCCAGCTAACATTAGTGCACGAAGCAAATCCACCAGGTGAAATGTGTGATCTTCGTATAGTAGTAAAAGATGTGTTACGTATATGATACCGGAGTTACAGTGATTTTATCTAGCACACAGCCTGATAACGCTGTCTCCGTCGTTGATACTGATGTATGAAGCATGACTCCCTAACTACGTCTAATGCTCATTAAGCTGGCCAACTATGTATATGGTGTAACAGTTTCTGAAGGTTGACCGTAGTTTCCAGTCTTACAAACTTACATCACATATTTGCATTTAGAAAGTTTTCATCGATTTCGACCGCTTCTGTTGTTGAAATGTCAAAGAGCTTACTACAATTTTCTAACTCAGCAGATGCATCTCACTTTGTTCGCCTTCTATGGTCACTGCAGAATCAAAAACTTTTCGGTTTAATGTATACTCGTGTGCCCCTCATAATAACCTACGGTTTCATCGCTCAAGATTATCACTTTCCGTACAGTGTGGTTTATTTAACTACTTTCATTGTGTTGGTCTATTGACCTTTAGGTGCAATTGATCCTTTCCGCTGTTTCGAGTAATTGCTTGTAACACTGTACAACCAGCATGCTCCCTTGGGGGAAATGAATTAAAACGCAGTACAAACCGTAATTCCCTCCATTATAAAGGGATGACCAGGTTTAGAACATTCTTGTTATTAATGTTATCACTTAACAAGCGGCTTTCATGAAGAAATGTACCTTCCAGTTTAGCCTCACACTGTTTGTACTTACAATGTTAGTGAGATATCCCATGTATAAAACTGTTTGCCAACATGGCAAGAAGATACATTGCGAGACGCGAGCATTTCACTTACTCTCATCAGTCGATTGTTTAGAACGTTCGGTTAGCTATGTATAGCGCATGGCAACGAAACAACGAAATGAACAAACGTCACACGGACACATTCAGGTTTGGATAACCGGTTTTCAGCCCTATCCGAAGAAATGCGGACTCGGCTTGAACACAACTACACCTTTGACTTGCTCGATTGAATCCATTTGATCATCTACAACAGGTTGTTTCTTGGAATTGTCAGACAACTTCAAGGGTTGGAAAGACTAAAGACCTTTCAGCAAGACTCTGAGCAACGCATAACGATAAACTAATGATCCCAAATAAACAAAACAAGGTTGGATCTTAATACCACGGTACGAATGAAAAAATTATGAGAGTGAATAAGTGGACAACCACAACAATTGGGACCAACAGAGAGTTCCCGGAAAATGAACTACAGTTTGGTGCGGAACAGGTTATAGAAGAACTATAATCATATTGTATGACATTCGTACTCAACAGAATTCTTCCAAGCATTCAAGAGGTTTAGAAACAATAAGAAGCTGCCGAACTTCAAACAGGCGATGCACGTACCACTCAAGCGAATTACAATTGCCAGCAACTGGCTATTCGTTCAAATATTCGATTGACGCGTTAAAACAAAACTTCTAAGCCAAAGTCCAGTCAACGGTCAGAAACAGAAGAGGCAAAATATACAGTTATAAACACTTCAGAGTTGTGAGGTTGGGTCAGACTTTTACATCACTGAACTTAAAAAGTCGACTCATGCTTGACATAGTCATGTAATGGCGTCGATTTGTTGACCAATTTAAATAATAATCTAACCTAGATTTGTCAGACCTGCTAGTTACTGGTATGTTGGTTGACCAACCGTTTAGTAATGAGGCAGTTCAAGATGCAAACTTTCATACTTCGACTAACTGTCGACCCGGTAACAAATCCTGCATGTGTTCTTCTAGTCTAACAAAGAAACCTATCTGGGAACTTAAAGAGCTTACAGCAAGGCTGCTGTTATTAACTGAAACACAACTATTGCAGCCAACTTTTCTCTGACTTTATAGTAACAGTGACGTCTTCATTGGGGAGATTGAGCAAACAGGACCGACAGGACTGGTTAAACAGCGTCTGTTGTACACACTGTATTTAGATGACGTTTTCTGTCAGCTGTTATAATGATTGGTTGGCATCAATGGCTATCCCAACCTACAAGATGATAAACTATATTACTGAACAAGACGGACGACCGGCTTTTCTATACGTTACACTACTGTAGCGTCCAGATGGACCGATTCAGAGAAGGGTGTACGTGAAGCCGACGTGGATTGGTCAGCATGCCCGTTGACATAGTTTTACTTCGATGAAACAGAAACGAAGATTGATGCAAGATGTACTAAACCGAGTCTACAGAATGTGTAGTGTGGAAGTGCGTGACAAAGAGCTGAAGCTGTTTTGTGGAACTATTACTGCTTATGGATGTCCTGACAAGTTTCTGGCTCGTATTGTGCAAAGAACGAAATCACAGGATATGAATCATTTGCTGGGTGTGTGATGATTTATATTAACCTGGCAAAGAATGACAAGTCATCAAGTGTATCGCTGACTGGACGACTGAGTACAGCTCTGAGGATGACTATTCACGATGTATCAGTAAGGTTGTTGTCCACCTATAAATCACTTGCGTGCTTACACCCCATTGGTTGAATGTTCGGTCGTGTTACATCGTTTTGTATTAACCGGTTTTTTTTAATGCCAAAAAAACAGTTTAAATCGGTCACACAACAAGGCGTTTGTCAGGAAGAGTGCGCGAATACCATTTGGCTCGGTTGATGACCGAAGAGCATTGGAAAATATTCAATGCAATTTTAGTCCATTTAGTCGACTTAGTTCGCACAGTCAATAAGGATGTCACGTTTAAGCTGATCTACTGCAATACACATGTTTACATCAGAGGTACGGAATGTCTTATCGTGGTTGATACAGTGACTATCGGAAGCTGGCTGTGAGATTTCAACCTGTAGCAGCAGGCGTTCTTTTAAAGCACTGTTGTTCACATGTCCCACCGTTGTTGAACCAGTTGACGTCACACCACAATAACTATCTCCATAAACCCCGAATATCACTAGAATCACACTGTGTCAGTTTCCACATCATATTAGAACGACAGCTGTCTTTGTGTTCACTCTGTTGTATTTAGCTTGAAGGTGACACTTAAAACTGGCATGTTTGCAATATTCTGAGTTCTGATTTTAATCAGTCAGAAGATGTTTCATGCTATCGGGCAGAGCTGTTCCATCCGATTGATAATCAATATAGACCATTCTAGTAACTGTCAAACGATTCGGTTGTTGTAAGTTGTATATCACGCACAGTTGTTCACTACTTTGGTTCCGAGGTCTAATGAGGTTCAATTTTAAATTACGACTACTGTATTCAAAATATTTCATTTTGCACAACTCACCCTATTTAGTAAAATTTGTTACAACCTGGTAATGACTCTTTATTTATTTTTGGTGTGTGGGTAATGCCATTTAGTGGGACTGGAGTATACCACTAACATGTACGTTCCGTTTTGTTGTCATTCTGTTTTCTGAAAGCATACCAGACAAGTGAGCTTGCTGTAAGTTCTTTAGAAAAAGTAACGGGTTGTTAGCTTTCCAAGCATTACGAACATTTAGGTGAGAAGAATCCTTCATTTCGCTCATGTGTTCTGCCAAATCTCTTTTTTGTTGCATACTATCAACTCGTTGATGTTGGCGAGGTTTTGGTGAATCTTCGGTGATCACACGGCAAACAAATGCTGGCTTTTAATCGGTATCCTATGAAGGGGTGTTTACTTTCGTTTATCAAATTGTCTGCTAAGTCAGGATAACTTAAAACCAGATGTGTGATATAAGGGGCTGTCACTTGATTGCTGATGTTGACGCGTGTTACTCGCAAGGTGAAAGTCGGTCAACTGTAAGGTGAAGTGAAATGCAGTTTGTTGGTTGGTGTTCACTGGGACTTTCAGGTGCCTCACGCTTACTATGTTTTTGCATATCTTACAGTGAAGTTTCTTTTTAAAACGATCGAAGCCAAAGAGTAGTCAAACACCACACATTATTAGTACAATTTATCAGAGCCACTTCATATCGCATATGGATTTTAAAGGAATTGTAGTTCAATAGTTAAATACCATCAAAACTATGTTTGTATAATAGATGAAAACATGGCACAATATCTGTGAAAGAATGGCAAATGAAGGACTACTTTCAGTGCACCTGCTGGTGATCCTGGAATTTACATATACCTAGCAAGACTGGTGTGCCCATATAGACGATTTTGTTCAACTTATGTTGATCTACTTCATAAAAAGTTGCGTGAAAGAATTTACCATCACAACTGTGAACAATATGCAGTTATGGTGAACCATTCAAAAAATTCAGAGTAGCCGGTACTGTTTTGCTTTTATCGATGATCAGTCCTTTAAAGAAAATAGCATTAACGTTTAGGGAATAACCTACTGCTTAATAAACCGAGTGTTATAGCTATCGGGAAGGTAATTTGAGCACTGTGGAAACTAACTTCAAGTAGGATGACAGAGGATGCGTCAAATTTGTGAGCGCATCGATTGAAATTTGCCACTGGCCAACTTTAACCTTGATTTCAGTACCGCAATACTGGACCTCTAGGCTCAATCATCGCACTGGTGTTCATGCACATGTGCAACATTAGGTCGGATTAAATAATGTTTATTAATAGCTCTTCCAGCGCCGGTGTTCGTGCACAGCGTGTTACGTAAAACGGGCTATGACAGTGCACTTAGGAGAATAAGCTAAACGTTTTGGAAACCCTGGCGGAAAAAAGAAGCCGAAACTGATTCGTCGTTTGCTTAGCTTGGACGGTTCCACTAAAAATTCGATTGGTATCACGACAGAATTGATCAAGCCAGTGACATCGAACATTCGCTGTCTAGCTGATCAGTTTTATGAGGGTAGATATTCTCGAATTAACTGTACACTGCCGGCCTACGTGTGTTATAATGTGAACGACGTTAACGTTAGAGAAGATTTGGGAACGCCGTTACACAAGCATGTTATCATGTCGCTTATAGGGTTTCGCGTCGAGTGGTGTGGTTAATTCTTAATCAAATTACTTTTTAACACTAGTGTTCCAGTTCATTTCACATTCAAAAGTGAAAGCGGTTGCAAGGTTTTGTACAACATATAACATGGAAGACCTAGCTGCATCATTTCAAGTGCTTACTACAGACTGTTGAATTAAATAAGTAAATTTTAAACTGTCAATAAAGGTCCAGTGATAAGATATCCGCACCAAATGTAGTGCGAATGAAGTTGAGTAGTTTGGGCGTCGTGTTTAACATGTTACTGATAAACAGATTGGGACAAACACAACATTACGAGCAAGTTGTAATACTCTACGTTTCAATCACCTCGGGTGGCCTTCCTCAGGAGTGTTGTAATCGATTACAACACTCCTGAGAAAGGCCACCCGAGGTGGTTGAAACGTAGAGTATTACAACTTGCTCGTAACGTTGTGTTATTCCCAATCTGTTTATCAATAAAGGTCCAGTGAGTTGTCACTCACCCGTTGAAGCACAGCATCAATGACTGTTAGAGGAACAGAAAGGCGATAAGTGTCTGTTTTTGGATATCAAAGGTGGGACTGTTCTTCTGGTCAGTAATTTGTCAGCACAGTAGGAAAGATGTGAATGAGCAGTCGCATGGACGACTGCACTGATCATCCTTTCCAGCTGTGTGGTAGATGTACAGTCCACAACTATCACTCTGCCCGCAAAATTATCCTGCACATACAGAACTGAGCGTCAACTGCTAGGTGGAAAGGGAAAGACGACTGCTGAGCAGATCAAGTGTTAGGTTACGCAGTCAATGCCATGCAGATGACCAACCAACGATTCAATAATACTGATTGGTTCAAAACACTGACATGATAACCAGTTCGCATCTTTTTGACACACCGAAGCTGTTTCTCTAAGAACACGTGGGCCACTTAGAGGCCAAGGCAGTGACACGGTCTTTGTAACGAGAGATTACTGACACTTTATTACCACTTACGCTCCGGTTTCAGGTTGAGCGGATAAAGTCAAGAATTTGTGATGAGCATTGGAGAGAAAAAAGGGCGATGACGAAACTGTTGTCAAGCTGTATGTATTTGAAAAAGTCACCACGGAAGAGACGTGCCTTCAGGATTTCGCGATGTATTTCCCGCTTAGTCTGCTGTGTACGATATGCCGTGACGTCTATCATTGACTGATTTTACGTAAACCGTCGATGTGACAGATAAATAGAAGGCTGTGGTGTGCCATAAACAAATAAATTCATAAATTAGAATAAAAGTTGTGTAACATGCCCTTGATTCAACCACAGTTTGTCGAAATATATTGCATCCTGTATTCTTCGTTCGACAGGTAACATTTATCAATGTAGGGATCAATATTCTGAGGGGGATTTCTCGATACATGCATAACGTTTCCGCCGCTTTCCTCAGGATTTGATGAAATTGACGTCAATGCATAGTTTTTTGCTCTCAGTCAGTGAATAGTTGGTATGATGAAAAGTTCAGATTAAGGTCACATTCCCGGTTTTTTCTTTTGATGGAGATCTCAAGGAACTGATCTACTTTGAGCTGATTCCAGTTTGTCTGGATCCTTTGTGTTCACAAACCGACACTGCCTCAATCCATTATCTTTCTACCATTTTGTCGGTGGAAATTAGAAAACCTCAACGATGCCGTATGTGAGGATTGCTCCTGGGTGAAGAATGCATTCTGTTCATTTCATGAAAATAGGAGGTGAACGATATCCAATTTTCGTTCATTTTGCAACTGAAAATTAACGTTATCTTTAGCGAACATTGCATTATGATAAGTTTTACACATACTTCAACCAAAAGCACACTAGTAAGTCTCAACATGTGCACGTTTGGGGGACACAAAAGAAGGACACGCGATCAGACCAGTCACGCATGTAAACTTGCAGAATACAAAACGACGCAATAGAAGAACATTCGTGATGTCAGCCACATCACCCAGGAATAAATGGGGGAAGAAGCAGATTAGGAGCAATCTCTACACTTGCTGTGACAAACGGTTGTTCAGAGTAACTAAAAATTGACAAACGAACGGCTTCCAACTTTGTATTATTGGCTGTTTTATCCACTTGTTTAGGTTACCAGTAGTTTCTTACTGTATACACAAAAATTTCATGCCACTGCTTGCTGAGTAGAATCTTGTTCTTCGCTGGACGACGGAGACCTATTGTCAAGTAAGGGAATTCAAAAGCAGACAGTTGGAATCCCATTGGATAGAACCTGAAACAAACGGTTAGAAAATTTCAACCAAATGTGCTCTTCTGTGTTGCAAAAAATGATTGACGTTCTTGTTTTCAATATAACCTGTGGCGAATGGCGACCAGATCTGATTAGATCTGTCACAAACATAGTGAGAACCAGAGATACATGCCTCAAAAACAAGATGTGTAAATTGGAGGTGACCCTCGTTCGCAGCAAAAGGCATGTCGATAATTACAGAATGGACATAGTATAGTTAAACGCCAGAATAAAATATAACTGTAAAACCCTCACACACATTGCCTCGTATATTTTTTGTAATGGAGCATAAATGTCACCTGACTTCAATTACAGGTGAAAGATTAACGTGATTTCAGCTTAGATTCTTCATTGATGGGTTAATTATTGCGGCTTGCATTCCATCGGCATAAAAGTGAGCATAATGACTAACATATCATATTTTTTGGCGTCTAGAACATTATTTTCTGTACTCACATCGGAAGCTTAACTTTCAATGGGAGAATTTATTCTGATGAGGTACACAGTTGTGATGTTCGACTGGTTTTCATACCGTCAGAACGGTATGGATTAGGCGCTGCTGAAGTTGCTTTTCGTAACCTTTTGAAAATACCTCAGATGAACAGGGTGGACACCGAAATATAAACCAAAAGGAAATGCTCTTCACAGCTTGCTGGTCATGGAAAAATTCTGCCGACACAGATTAGGCAGATCTTTCAATAAGTGATACGCGGAAGAATCCATGTGGAAGGTACCTGCATTGATGTGAGTGAATTCATTGAACATCCGGTGCTTATAGTTACCAGTCCGAACTCCTTGGCGCACTGGTGATTCATCTTAGAGTGACTAACAGAACTTTTGCAATATCGTGTTGATTCTAGAAATGAAGCGCACTTTACCTCGTATCACTAAGCGCAGCATAAGTAATGTACGTTTATGATGACACAAATTGTTGTTAGTTGGTCAAACGCTTACCCCCCAACGGTGTAGGTTTGTCGCCTAATTGACGGCGCCTGCTGGATCAGGAATTTTGGAAATCATTAATATGTAATAAGATACAAGGAGTCGAACTTCCAGCAAGACGTTTATGATGGGTGACAACTCGTATGCATTGAACAAACAACCTAGGTTGAAATATAATCAGAATGAAAAACTACCTGAAATTGTCTTGGATTCTTCAGGTGGAGCCACTTTCAATCGGTGGTCATTTACGTGTTTTGTTGTATTCCCCACCTAGTCACAGTGTACATTAAGTAGTGGAATATGTTACTAGTATCAAGTCAGTACATTTGAGTGAGCGAAACTTATGAATTTGTAAGCCACCTAGTCCAGTTCTACAACGATGCAATCACAATTACTGAAGTGAACGAAAGATTAGCAGTACGACATTGATAGTCACTGTTAGTAGGCATGCGGATATGTTTTATAAAGTGTGCTGAACGGAACTTGTAAGCATAGATGAATCCTAAATCTTTCCACAACCCAGCTATAACTTCTGTAAACAAGGTTAGTTTGTGACTCATCTGAAATGTGTTCTTGAAGAGTTTTCTTCATAGTGAGAGACAGGTATTGTTCACAACAAAAGTATCAATAGCTTCAAAGTTGGTTGGCTTCGTTTTGATCATTGGATTGCTAATTTACTGCACGATGCACTGTGAGACCATAATCGTGCTCAATCTCAAACGACCCCTAAAGATGAATAGATTTTTGTTAATGGGACTCATCATGTGAAGATTCGCACCGGTAACCGAAAGGTTTTAGGCTAAATTCTTTTCTTCCGGATCATGGGTTCTATGTGCAATTGCTGAAATCAGTTAGCCAGTTTCTAGCTGTCACTGCATAAGTACTCCAATGGAGACTGCAGTTGACCACAGTTCCATGATTATTTGCAAAGTTGTTGACATGAAACTCCGCAGCAACGCAAAGTTGAACGCTTATGGAAGTGTTAACGCTGTGATCATGCAGACCAACAGGTTCTGATAGGTCAGGTATATAACTTGTTTCTTCGTACGAGGCAATATGTTGAAAAAACCTTTTCCCATTGGTTTTGAGTTACTCACGTATAGTAGTTACAGGGTACCTTGAAACTCATTCAACCGAAAGTGTTAACTACCGCCAAGAATCCGACCAACGAATGCACACAAAACCGTGTAAGCTGTTGGCTTATTTTCAGTCATTGGAAAAATCCGGGAGTTTCACTTCAAATGTCTAGATTTGAGCATTGCTAACGGATGTCTTATGCATGGCATGCATAACAGTGCTGATAATTTTAATGCTTTAATAGTGCGATGTAACCATTTCAAACGGAATTTTATTCATGCCTTCTTATTTCAGAATGTAAAGAGCAGAAGTAGCTTCGACAGGATTTATTGAGCGATGATTTGTTACGGTTCGCTTTCGGCCATAATGCAAAGGTGGCACTTACTGTGTAGACCTTTCAAGCTCAAAACGTCACGTACCTACCCAAAAACATCTCAACAAATAAGTTTCTTGTTCATACATTACCTCTAGAATGCTTTGCTAGTTATTTTAAACATAAGTAAAATCTCCTCATTTTATCTGGCCATTTTAACTGTGTAGAGTGCCGGTTGCTTATTATAGTGTTATGCTTGAACCGTTCATTTATTATCCGCTATACAGACAGACTTTTAATTATTGGGGATTTAAATATCTTTAATATTCGGAAGATAACTCTTGAATGTGAATGCCACATATTTTGACTATAATTTGTGCTGAGCCAGCTCGACATCAACATCTACATTTTATTTTTCCGGTAAATGACCTGTCGACTGGAATCTTTCAAATTTGTTTTCTTACCCACTTTCCAAACTTATTCCTTCGTACTGTAGTATTTCTGTCCGGTCTTGTTTTCATACTGTGAGACGTTTGTTTATTGCTACATGTTGCCTAACATTCTTCTAATTTGTCGCACCTAATCCGACCTGCAAATTGTATGTTATCCGAAGTGAAAACGATCAATGTGCTTTTAATGAATTAGTTGAATTTTCTTCGTGTCTGAAGCTGAAGTTACCCTGTTATCAACGGTTATTAGTTTTTGGGGTAAGTGAGAGGAGTTTTGTGAACAGCTTGTGTTTTTTAACCTTACTAATCAAAACCGGTGAGCTTTAGTGAAAGGATCATACAAAACAACACGGATAAACAGCAGCAAATCGTAGAGGCCTGTTTGGACCAAACGGAATACCAGGGTGTTAAAAAATCTCGGAGTGCTTTTCAAGGATTAAACAGAGTGAGAATATACGTAACCTAAATATCCGTAATCGTTGGACACTTGTTGCCAAGGCAACCGGGATGAATTTGGCCATCAGCGCAATTAGTTTCATTCGTGTGAGAAAATATTGTGATGACCGATATATGTATATATATAACCTGTGTCTGTCTCAAGTGGAATAGAAAAACCCCATAGGTGATTTGACGCAAACAGCTAATAGGACGTTCTCTGTGTAAATCAATGAAGTAGAGTTGACTTTCATACGACGCTTGTCCACGGACAACCCTTACAACGTATAATTTATTGAGAAACCTATGGGTGTAACAGAATGGGAAATCGATTGCGCATCTGTGGAAAATGCTTTGATTTATAAGCCTTAGGATTAAGGTGATGAAAATCTGGATGAACTCGTGACTTCATGAATAAATGGCTCATTCAAACTGATCTGCAGTATTACATACTTGCGAGTACAGCACGAACACTACACATAATTACAGATACCTCTGTTCATTTGTAAGCCACGACGATCACACATCTAAGTGTCTCACTGTGAAAATTCACGGACATTATCCCATGTGGCTGACCAGAGAAGAAGTAACATAATGTTTTAGTACATGTCTGACCTGTCTTATTAAATCGGGATTCTGAGTTAACACCGTTTAGACCTTTTCTTGTCATCGATCCGAAGGAATCGCACCCTAATTCTGAACATCCCGGAAACAATGGGAATTTAGTCAAGCTATTCAAAAATGTGAGCTCAAGAAGAAATATATTTTCATACTACGATTATCTTAGTCTTTGCTACATACATGGTGATTTGACAGGTCACTTTTAGAGGAATGATTCATATCTTGTCCAAACTTATCTACTGTATTTTTTTAATAAATCTCTTTTTGATTTTTACTTGACGAATACGGAGTTAGAAGACATTTTATACTCGGTTTGACGACGAATTACTGAGGGCTGGCTTTTCACTGAGCTGCCTTTTAAATCTTTCAAAATGTCTCCATAAACAGGTCATTTTAATTGGGTTATCATGGTTTTGAGAAATTTGCATCGTGGGCACTACTTTTTTATGATCCACTCATCATCTGCTTTAGATGTACCCACTAATTCCGGTGAAGGATATCAAACAAATTTAAACGAGTGTGAAATCCGAGAATTATCTCCTCGAGTACAGTTCAGCCACTTTCCCAACTAGATATATTTTCAATTTGGCCATCACTCACATTTGATCGCAGCGTTCGAATTCAGATAAACTTTGCAGTCAGCCTCTGTCGAAAAGAAGCACTAGACTCGAGTTTTTCTCTCATTAGAGCCCATCAGTAGTGCATATCCTTGCCACGGCCGGGATTTGAACTCCGTCCATTCCATTCTTGAGGCAACCGTGTTAACCACTACGCCGTTGACCTCACATTAGGCACGACCGAATTATCAAATTTGAACGCTCAACCACTCTCGTTTGTGAGCAATGATCGGGTTGCCAGATCGTCTCGAGAGGAGACACAGTTACTGTCCGGTTAACAGTAGATAAGTTTGGACAAGATATGAATCATTCCTCTAAAAGTGACCTGTCAAATCACCATGTATGTAGCAAAGACTAAGATAATCGTAGTATGAAAATATATTTCTTCTTGAGCTCACATTTTTGAATAGCTTGACTAAATTCCCATTGTTTCCGGGATGTTCAGAATTAGGGTGCGATTCCTTCGGATCAATGACAAGCAAAGGCCTAAACGGTGTTAACCCAGAGCTCTAATGAGAGCGAAACCCAAGTCCAGTAATAGGCTGGTTGCAAAGTCTATCTGAATGTGAAGGCTGCGATCAAATATGAGTAATGATCAAGTTGAAAATAAACCAAATCCCCTACTAATCTCAGTAAAATAGATATATCATAACGAATTTCTAAATTTCACGGGTTTAATTGTAAGCAAAAGTTTAGTCAACACCGAGTGATGTAAATGCCCGTTAATTCGTGTCTGTTAGCGTTGTAGGATTGCTGAAGTATGTGTCAAACCAAAACAAAAGGAGTGTGTTTTATTGTTTACAAAAGACTAACAGTTTGTTAATCAGAAAATGTAAACCGTTGAATTAGAGTGATGCGGCTACAACTGTTCATAATTTGACTACATTTCAGGTAAAGTTTCCGGTTGCAGCTAACTGCTTATACTGTAGAAGAGTAGGATTAACCGATGTGAACATATTTTATATGAAAAATGCTACTGCACTAAGTGGTTGACGTCTTGTTTCGATCACCGTCCTAATTGAATATTAGGCGTGTACATTCAGTAAGTGGCTAAGAACAACACGGCAAGACAAAAGTAGTATTCAGGTTCTCAATGGGTTTTCGGTTAAGTGACATAAATGTTTCGTTTATTGTGCTCTTTTTGGTCAATACCAAAGACAGTGAACAACGTTCCACGTAAAAACCCTGCTCAATTACACACAGTTTGATACGCAGTATACAGGATATCCGCGTAGCTACGCAACTTCTATGTGGTTCTTAACGCCTGAAGTCGGTGTAGAACAAATCCCTCCACACACATTTTTGATTGGCACAGCTCTTTCCTCGGATCAGCCTTGTCATCAGTAAACAATTTCCAATCTGATTTTCCCAACCAATTCGTTGTTCAACCCCGGAAGTATCGCTGGAACCCACCTGAAGTGGATTTCAGTTGCTCTACGGATTCTACTTTTTGGTATGGTTACCTGACTGGAATAACTGGAGTAGCGATGATTATTTTGTCTGGGATAGGAAGACGACACACTTCACATTTGACCCCCATAGCTATATGAAGTAAAGGATTACAATCAATCATTAGCGACGATTTTAAATTAGGTTAACCAGTAGCCGCGCTAACTGTAGTACGGGTTTAATCACAAGGTTAAACCATTGCACTCTGACTTGTAACTAATGCTTTCTATCACAATCACACGTTTGGAAGAACTTTTGCTAGTCCAGGTCGCAGCCAGCTCAAGTGCCTTGCAGTAAGATGTGGCGAAAATCACGTATGATCAAGGTGATTTCAGTTAAGTTGCGTCGAACGAAAACAACACGACTGGGATGAAAGTAAACTTATAGAAGTTCGCCCGAAACATTTTGCAGTTCCTCCAAGTTATTGAAAAGACCAGAATGTCAAGCGACAAAGTATTGAATTGATACCACGATTGATATAACGATATTGTTATTGAGTACATTTCATCGGTTTTGTTGATATTGCATTCATAAATTCTAAAACAAAGTAAGCAATAGATCGTAACACGTAGGCTTATTCCGCTGGCGTGGACTGCGTGCCCTTCAAAAAGGTATTTTACCAACCAATGAAGTGCAGCACGGTTTGTTATTATCTCACCCACTTGAAGGCCTCAACAACTACATTACACCTGAAAAATGGGAGGTAATGCTCAGAAGAACAGTGGACGCTGTTTGCCAACTCATAGTGAGCCAGAACGCAAACAAGTCAAACAGTTACCAAGTTCATCAGAGCAGTAACAGCTTCCCTTCTTTTCGATAGACACGGAATGATAACTGCATGTTTGGGGATTTGCGATAAAAGCCAGCTAAGGGAATGGTTCGTTCGACCCTGAACTTTTTGATTCGAGCGATGTGATGCCCAAGCAGCTGTATGCATCAGTTAAGGCGGTCACGTAAGATGATTACTTTCACACAAAACTACCAATTGACTGCGCAACATCGTCTGATCCGGAGTCAGCGTTGCGGACAGACCAAAACTTTCGTGTAAGCCGATAAAATTAACAGCAAGCCGTCGACCACTGAAGGTCGACGAACAAGGTGGTTGACATATCTGAGCACTAATGATAACCATGTCGGTGTTTCGCACGGCGACGGTTTTTGTTCGAAATCAAATTTTAGTTTCGATTTTACAGAGGACTAGTCAGCAAACTTGTCGATTATTTCACCATCGGCCACCGAATACCATACCTAAAAAACAAGTCACGTTTTCTAGCAAATACTGTAATACGGGAAGTATAACAGCACTCTTGCTGACTCTACTCAATAACCCTACTGAACGTAAACATTAGCAGGGATCCTTGACTATTATCTTGAATGCTTGATTTTGCACAATCAGTTGTTTAATGTTTGGAGGATTTTACGTTTAACACGAGTGCGTTGCTCACAAACACTTTTGGACAACTTCAGTCTAACATAGAAAGTGATTATTTGGCGATAACGTACAGTTAAATCAATGAAACGGCATATATTTAATCAAACTTCATAATTTATTTTACAGACTTTGTCTTAGAAACCATGGTTACCGCACAAGTTCGCGAATTTTCCCTTGCTCTCCAGAAAGAGTTTTCAGAGGAAGAAGAAAGAGAAAAACAAGACGTGTAGACAAACGAAAGCATCCTACATAACTTTCTGTAAACCCTCGACAACCGTTCCGTTGTCTATTTGGTAGAGGCCCGGATTTTCAATCAGGCACCAGTTCACAATCTTGGTAAGGTTAATGATTTAGCCAGACATTTGCCTCCAACGCTGTGACACTGCTATCCAATAGGAAGAGCTTTATTCAGTAATCAATAGGGAAATCATATTTTTGACAACGAATTTCACGTGAATTTATTCCAGCTCTACAGTTTATATCAATATTTCGAATCGTTATTGAATATCCCTGTTTGTTTCGTGTAGCACAATACGATTGGACAACTGGTGTACACTCTGCCTTATTGATTTACATCATCACCGTCTGGAAGTACAACACTGAATTTCTGCATGTTTCCCTGTGCTATTCTGCTGTTTCTGTTCTGCCCAAGGTACATTATAGGAGGAGACATAAGTGAGTCAAAATCCCAACAGTACGTCCGAAGACATAACAACCCAGGTTAGGTAGGGAAATTCGTGGATAGCTTGTGTTTTTTGACATGTTTTTGTTCCAGTATTCTTTGAAACGGACTACTTTTCCCCACTTCCAGTGTATTACTAGCATTTGCTTGTTCGTGTTAGACTAAATTTGCGGTACATATCGTTGCTGTGACTGTTTTACTGTCGGCGTCCTCAAAGACACCACCATAATAAAACCTCTTGCATATATGTACCAAAAGAGGTCTATCCTGAATGATGAGAATTTACATAGCTAGTTTTCAGAGAAACTCGGCCGTTTAAGAGAGCATAACTTCGATTCGTTGATCCACCGTTTTGCTTTCAGCCCCTGTTTACCAATCTCATCGATTACAGAGTACTATTTAGTGCTCATGAAGATGATAAGCGTTTTGTCGATAGGCAACCTAATGGAACATTTATTACCTCAATTAAGTAAGCTGCATTAGGAATACGATAACAAAAAGCTTCTTCAGTTTCTATTTGTACTAATGTAGTTGTCTGTTTCTGTGTTCTACTCATCCATTACTGGCCGTATTACAGTTGCACATGAACATGCCTTCTGCATCTGTTAATTCTGTTGTTAAGGTGTCTCACAACGTTTACGGTTCGACAACAAGACGCTAATGGGGGAAGCAGATTGATTATTGGAAGCTTCAAATACTGTTGTAAATCAGAAAAAAATGCATTTGTGCTTTTCCCATCCTGCGTACTTTTGTTGCAGAGGTGTCAGACTGAACGGATGTACGGCTTGAAAAACCCGCCTCTAAAGTGCAGTGCATTGTGCTAATTGGGATTTTGCATTTACTTACTGTCGAATGTCGTAACGATAAGCACTATTGTAACATACTACTCATTGCCGACTTAGTAGCGCTCCACATCAACAATGTCGGTGCAACGATTAACAACACTCTTGAAGTTCAACGAGGTTGTCTCTAGAACACGAAATCCATGATGAATTCAATATTTGGCGTGCCATTAGGAAACTACATCAGAGGAAAACTGATGGTCGAACGTCCTATTTTGCTTAAGTTCAGATCCGCTGTTAGTTTAACTTTGAAAAAATCCGAACGCTGCACCACCACGCATTTACCACTGGCAGCAATTCTGCCAGATTTGTTGAAAATTAATCAACGACGTACCGATAAGAGCAATCGCTCTTGAAGTTTATTTCGCCAAAATAGATGAGTGATACTACTTAACTTAATTCAGAAAGGGCATCCGTAAAAACTTCCAATAACCTGGGCCAGTTGTAGAACATTTGTTTCCTGAAGCATGCTCATGCAATAGTATTTGTCACATATCCTCAAGTATACTTTAGTTAACCGAATCATCAGGTTAGTCACTCGAAATTGCAAGCTTCATTAGGTCCTCTCCGTTACCGAACACGCTTGATCAAGTTGTGTTCGCCACACATCTTTTAGCAACCTCGATGGGGTGTTGTGTCAGTGTGATTTGCATCAGTTCATTGAATGTTTGTAACGTTTTAAACAAGGTGGCGTCCAAATATCAGGGAAGTTGTTGGCAGTATCAAAAGATTTTTTCTATCTAGGCAATCAACACTAAAGCCTTTGGAATAAAATATTTTTCTCTTGTTTTTCAAACTAACTTCTTCATTGAACCGATAGTAGAAGCACGTACAAAACTGACAAACAAATCTGTGTACAAGGATGGTGTTTCACAAGCTTGTTTGAATAAGCTATGGAACTTGTCACAAGGAAAACCCACTCATAGGCAACAAGTATGTTTTAGAGAAAAAGGATGAGTCACTTTTGAACTGTCTAAACGTTGTCTTCGTTTTTGAAGAACACACATGGGAACAAATAAAAACAAGAAATAACGACGTCAACAAGCCTATGTAAGTGTACTGTTTGTCGAAAATCAAAACAACCGTAATTTTGCGCGCAAAACTGTCATGACTATCACGAATCTCATCGGCTAAGTCCGTGATTAATGGTGTGACACATATGATGCATTCAAAGAAGAGAACATCTGATTATTGACCAAAATACTGAATTCAACCATGTCACGATAGTACTGGCTTGTTAGTAAGCGACTTAACTGATGATGATTATTCTCTCACTGCTGAAACCATTAATACGTTCACTGTGTGCAGATGTCAAAATGGTCCTTAGGAAAATGAATCCCAACAGATGAAGTATTCCGAAACTAATAGCAAACGGGGTTAGCTTTTGAGCTCCTGCCGTCATGTTATCTAGCCCATGTAAGATCTTAGTATGAAAGGTCAGAATTGCATTCTAAACTGTAGTGAAGTATGCGTGTTGCACTTTACACAAGATCAGGCACATATGGACAGCATCACAAACGAAATTATTTTTTTTATCAAATAGTAATACAAGAATCAGATTTCGGCAGGTTTTCAGGCTATCCCATTGGTTGTGTTCAGTCGTTCATTTCTACACCGGTCTAAAAAGACCTATATTTGTAGTCAGTTTCTAGTTCTGGTTACCCAGAACAGTAAATATATTAAGCTAACAGATAGGTGATGAAGATTTTATGCAGTACAGTTTTTAAAATGCGTTGGTTTGTGACACTGCAAAAGCATGCTAACACTTCAGGAGAAATGTGCCTATCCAGCGTCAACAGTGTGTGCGCAGTTTGACGCGTGTTATAATCGATTATAACAGTCCTGAGGAAGGTCACCCGATATGGTTGAAACGTAGAGTATTACAAGTTGCACATAACGTTGTTATTTTCACTCGGTTTATCAACGCTGTCCTCCGATGTCACCACTTCCCCCCAACGTTGGTCGGTTGGTTGATTGGTTTTAAGGGCATCAAATTGGAAAACGGTGGCTTGCACGCTACAATACATATGGACACAAAAGTCAGCTAAACTCGTGGGCAGTCTTCACCCTTCCAAACACTGCTAAACCTGCGGCGTCCATTGTTTACGCTGTCAGACTTTATGTCCCCAGTCAAAATGTTTATATGTATTGTTCCCGAAAGCCAGCCTACATCAAACCTAGGCGGAACAATGAGTGAATGCGTGATTGGTGTGTGGGGCGAACGTGCATCGCAAGATCAGCCATATCATGTGGAGACAAAATAGATCGTCGTTACTTTTGTACACAACATTGTGAATGTTTCTGAATAAATAATATTGAATGAATAATTGAAGAGGACAACAAACTGTTAAAGAGAGAGAGAGCACTCCATTTCAGCGAATAGAAACTTGAAGAAACTGTAAACGCATATACAAACTTAGACCGAATGCACTACAGTCGAAAACTGTTTTTGCTCGGTCTATTATTATTTATTTAGTCCGTATATTAATTTGCTGCATTCTGACATGATGCTGATACACTGCTGTTAATTGGGTGAATAATTTCCACAATGATTTCTGACCATTATCATACGTTTTGGTGTTAGCAGCGGGATTCGGAGGTTCTTATTCATAAGTTTGTTACAAAATTTGTTGCAAACGTATCCAACATTGCAGTCAGATATTGCTCACTATGATGTGCACACCATAAATGTCACTTTAGTAGTCTCAATATTCAGAAGCTAAGCAAAACGTGTTTGTGAGTTGCTTTTCAATTTGATCACTTCTATTTGGCGAGAATGTTTTTTTCGAACGCATAAAGCTGGATGCAAGAAAATTTGGACGAAAAGGCAAATGTCATGGCTTACCAAATCTTCTTCGTCAAGTGTATTTTGTCATTCTTTGATTCAGATCGGAATTTTATCACTTTGTTCAAAACTTTGATACTAGTTGATTTTGGATGCTATGTTGTCCTGTGAACTTGTAACAGTTCA
Source organism: Paragonimus westermani (assembly GCA_008508345.1). Classification (NCBI taxonomy): domain Eukaryota; kingdom Metazoa; phylum Platyhelminthes; class Trematoda; order Plagiorchiida; family Troglotrematidae; genus Paragonimus; species Paragonimus westermani. The sequence continues at coordinate 158,731 of QNGE01000649.1, forward strand.
TGAATGGTAATATAAATACTCAGCGAAATACAAAGTAAAGAATCCAGAAAAAAGGTTGCCAATTTGTGGACAATACAAACATTGATAATCAGTGAAGTAAACGAGATCGAACTCAGACATTTTGGCTGCATTGGTTGACACTAAAGTCAGATATAGAAGTTCAACAGTGTTTCCAACAATATGGAATGTTTAAAATTTCTTTCAGGTAGGAATCCCAGATTCCGTCATCGATGTCCTCATGTGATTGGTACGAATGTATCAACGTGATTGTGTGTCGGTTTCGGCAGGCACCTTAATAGAATCTCCAATGATTCCTCTAGCCCATTACAGAAAATTTTGAAGGAGACTGATCGGTTCCGCTGATAGAAAGGAGACGGTAAAACTCTTTTCATTAACTGACAAACAAGGGACAATTTACCAGGAAATTGCCAATGAATGGATAGAGCTTTATTGTTTCAACAGGTACGAGTGTTACGGAACTGAGAACCCCCCTAAAACAGGAAGACGATCTAACTGTACACTTTTAACGCTTGGTTATCGAAAGTACTCAGCGACAGAAAGGTGATAACATGGGCTTCGAAAAAATGCAGGTTGCACTTGCTGAACTGACGTTACCACGCAGAGACCGACCATAGCCATTGGATGGATCAAAATAGCAAAGAACCCCGAAAGAAAGCTGGCAGCTTATGAAAAGCAGAACCAAGTTCCTGACTCTCTTTCTTGAGTGCAACAAATGGGTGAGGTCCAAGTGAACGTTATCCGAGTTGGCACTAATGAAGTAGGGAACGGTACTAAAAGATTGCAAACAGCACGGTCTGAGAGGTGGTTAATTAATTTCTGTCAGGAAAACAACATCCAGGAATCGAGGGGAGTGAAAACCCTTTGAATGTGTTGGTCAGACTTACTGCTGAATAGCGCCAGAAGTTGAACGCACCAAGTGCTGGAGGGAATAAGCCTACTGAGAATACCAGTGGAGGAAAACCTTTCCCGTAAGGAATTCGAACAAAGAGGTCAGAAAGAGTTTTTTCGCAACTTCGCTTTCGAGGAAACTTTGCTGTAGCTCATCGACTGCATACTGCGGAATTTCGTGGCAAAGTTCAAAGGAAAACTTGGATTCAAACGACAAAACTAACAATCAGACACCCACACGGATAATCACATATATTAATGCACATCGCTTAGCAGAACAGTCTAACGCTGTTCAACATGTCTTCTTTTACGCAGAGTTTGTTTCCGTTGGTTAACTGTTGCCACCCTCGATAACCAAAGAATCTCTCGCTTTTTTCCTGCCGTCCTCAGGTTTAATCGCAGTTGACATGTGAACAGTATCAAACGATCGACGATATCACTTCCTTGTGACTTGTCATATTTTGAGTTGAATCCAACAAAACTTTACGAACCAAAACTGGATTGCGTTCGTTGACCCGAATACGTAACTGCCACTCCGTTCTGCCATTGTACGTGGACATGCACTTACACGAAAAATCATAAGTGGTTTAAGATTTGGTATTAAGCGGTAGCGATGTTTTCAGCGATGGCATCAAGATTTGGGTGGTGGTAAACTGGTGCCCCGTAGTGGTCGTGAGACGGACTTCCAAATTGGTCAGCTAAACGAAAGCCATCGCAGCAGCTGAATTCTTGCACAAATGTCGATGGATAGCCAATTGTTTCGAGCGTGCTTCTCAACAATGTCATCTTTTTGGCCAATGTTTCTCCGGAAAAGATTTGTCTCGCATGAAACAGCAAAGTCCTCACTAGAAAATACTCACACTAAACTATTTCCGAGTATTCCGGAGAAGAAGTTTCACTGAGGAACGTTAAATGTGCTCCAGGAAGAAGTGGCGCTTTTTGTGGATAATCATGGCTACCACAAGTGTGGTGTCGCGGAAATATTGTCACGTGTACACTTGCTTGTTTCCAGGTGGCGTTGAAGCATATTCACTTTGTCTCATTTTTTCGGAGAAACAATCCTTGTCCCAATCACGTTAGTGACCCATAACACTACGAAACAGGGACCGAATTAATTCCTCTAGGATTCTTTAACGTCGCCTTAAAACCGTGTGTATCGAATAGGTGATATCAGATCAGCAATTTTTATACATGTAAATTGACCATCCACACTTGTCCGTAGTTTTCACATTTATACGGACTTGCTACTCAGCTTCTTTTGAATGGAACCACTATATTCAAGTTTCGCTTTGTTAGAGTCCCACATTAATGCCTCGATTCGAACTCGTGTCACGCTTCCATGGAACGGTAGTTTCATGTGGTAATGACGAAGACGAATGTCGGTAAACGTACGCAAATGGAAAATTAACAGGAATTCTCGGATCACGTTACAAAAAACACCAAGGTAACATAAAAGTAAGGCATTGTGCATAAAATAGTCACCAGAACCGATGAAGTCCGAAATGCGAACTAATGAAATTTTTGGTTTTCTTCGTTATACCCAGAGTATTCATAAGAATTCAAGGTTATAAACAGCTGTTTCCCGCAATTCTTATCGGGGATATACAATTACAAGAGATTCATCAGGTTTATATATCAAACAAAAGCATGATTATACGCAATTATGATAGTCATGGTGGTGTTGGGTGTGTGTGTGTGAATGTAGTGTTTCTATGACCACTGTGTGATGACGGTCGAAGTCTGAACGAATTGTTATTGTTGTGTACACACAACCTCCAATTTCACTTCAACGGTGAGATATATAGACTGAAAGACGGATTAGCTATGGGGTCCCCACTAGGCCCGTTGTTGGTAGACGTATTTATGGCAGAAATGAAACTTGATCAGTTAGGACCCACAGTTTCCGAGCTGCCGTTCTATAGACGCTATGTAGATGACATATTCAGCTTGATCAAACACTACGGTGATGCACAAGGCCATTTACCGTCATTTAATCGTGCGCACCCGAATATGCAATTCACTCCGGAGGAGAAGAAAGATGATAGGTTACCCTTCCTTGATGTTTCATTGCACCACAGACTGGACAGTTCTCTACGAAGTTCCGTATGAAGGTGCGCGACGTGGAGGGGACAGTACACCAAATTCTTAAGCTTCGTTCCACTAAAACAAATGCGAAAATCGATTGGCTTTCTAACAGATAGAACATCATCATCATCAGACAGCAATACATCAGTGGTTCACACTAATGCTTAACTGCCACACAACCATGAATAAAAAGCAAACCCTATATAGAAAGAGAGAAGGAAAAAGAAGGGGATGGGAAAGGACCCAACTACTGAAAATGACTACGTCCATATTCAAACATTCAAGATCAAGGTGCCTACACCTTGAAAACAAACAACCGAGCTGTAAGTGAGAGTGAGGCGTCATCAGCGAGACAGCTTCCTTATGGCTTTCACTGTCCAGGGTCATTAAATGCATTCACTTCACAGACAACTCGGACAAACAACGACAACATTCACGCCACTGAGCTCGATTAGCCGCCATCTCACCTAGAGTCTCCAACCACCGACTGTATGAGTCGCGAGAACCCCAGCCCGGGAGACGAACACGACCCACGGCGGCCAACCCCTTTGTGGACGACTTCATTTCTCTACGCCAGGTCATTGTCTGTCCAGCTCGCACCTTACACCAGTCGGTCGCAGTGTCAGCGAATAGTGCTCGGTGTGGAAGACGACTAGCTGGCATCCTTACTACGTGACCTAACCACCTAAGCTTGTGCAAACGTAGAGACTGGACAAAACAACTCGTTTGGCAATCACTACCAAACACCCGCTTTCTAACCTCCTCGTTACTTACACGCTGGTGCCACTGGATACGAGCGATTGAACGCAGACATCAGTGGTCAAATACTTGAAGACGGTTCACGTCTTCTACCCTG
>QNGE01000649.1:164934-186886 GCA_008508345.1 Paragonimus westermani
TATGCAGCAGATAGGGCGACCCGGTTTATATTGCGAGACGGCCGATGCAGTATGGAATTGTTTGTGTTGTGACGACTCATGGTTGTTTGTGGGCTGATATATGCCAGGACGCCCAGACCTAGACAGGAGAACGATTAGGGTTCTCAACCAAAGCCTTTGGCTCAATAGCCTGTACCGCAAGGCAGTGGGTGGGTGGTGGTGTACCAGAAATGGTACGTTTTTCAGGAAGAGATGCCAACCATCTTCCAACCCCTAACCGGGAGGACCAGGAGACTGTGGTTTGTCAAACCTCTACCTTTTGGCCTGCCTGGTATGAGTAACTCTGTCCAGTTTAGCCCAACAGGTCACCGAGATGCTCAAGCGGTCAAACCACGTCAAGGTCCAGTCTCACCGTGACGGCAACTTATTGATTAAAGCTGTTCAACTGGAAATGAGTTATTTGTGAGTTGACAGGCCTGCAACGTTCGTCTTATTGCTGACCAATCTGAGCAGCTATGAATGAGAGACGGCTCTCTTTCAGTAAAATAAATGTGTTCGTTTTAATTGGTAGAACGGAAAGGATATGCTCGACAGGCACCACAAACAACGAATTACAACAAATTCGAGAGATAGTGAGTCAGAATGGATATCCAGGGAGATCTGTAAAAAGGAATATGAAATGTGAAGACAGGCGGCGATAGAAACAGCAGCGTAATGCTTATTTTTATCAACCTGACATTTAAAGGCGACGCAGCTAGTGAACTGGTTAGTCGCAGGCCGGCAAATGCTTTGGCCAATACTTACAATCTTGCAAGAAGGATCATCTCATTTAAGCCACGACCGGTGTGGGTGTCACAGCCGAAAGATAGGTTACAGAAGTTTTTCTGTGGTTATTCTGTCACCTGCCGTTGTTAAGCCCGTTAAGTTGGGAAAACTACTGGACGAATATCAGACAAGATCTGTGAGCACCTTGTGAAATGGCAACTTAATGACAGGGTGAAACTATTCTCGAGTGCTATCATGTCGCACCTGATCGACATGGGTCATCAGATCACGCCCGACGCAGCGTTCAAAACCATTTACAAAGTGTCCCAGGCCTAGTCCCGAGTTGTCAAGGGAAGACTGCTGTCGACGACAGAGGCGATTGCTATCAAACCCTGCAGCCTCCAACTGTGCACCCAAAAGAAATTCATACAGACCCTACATTTCCCGTGGCCAAATGTGTAAACTGCCTGAAGCTCAGTGGCCTAGTAGCCTGAGTGACACGTTATCACACACCGGTCACAGAAGCATAGTACATTCACACACACACACAAACCCACCACCATCCGGGTATGCAGTCATCCACAGTTCCCATAACTATCACAATTGAGTACAACTATGCTTTTGTTTGATATATAACCCTGGTGAATCTCTTGTGATTGTGTATCCCTGATGAGAATTACGAAAATATTTTGGTTGCCTATTTGTAAACTACTGTTGTCCCGAGTGAATGCGTATGGGGTACTTTTCATCGAAGATAATTTTTTCGCACTGAATCTTAACCGTTTCAGTAAAACCAGAACATTATTAAGTACTTCGTTATACCTGGGACAAATTGCGTTTTTAATTAACACATTGTGTTTTGTTTCTTCCAGATACTGTTCAGTGGTAGTCCATAACTCAACGAAATTTTAGTATACCTGTAGGGACTAAGGCCCGAAGCTTGTTGTTTTACGATCCTGCTCAATTTAGCTGTACTTATTAAGTGTCAATGTTAACAGTTTTTTGACATAGTCGAGTTGGCACAGTGGTGATTACGTGGTTCGTAACGCTTCTTGACGCATATGTTCACACTGACATCCCACGACCGGTTTCGTCCTTGTTTGAACTCATCAGGTAGAAATAGTCCGATGATGAATTTCATTCGTCAAGCGTTCAGTGTTTGAAAGTATTCTCGTATACAGTTAACCTTACACATAAACCGTCTCCAGTTTTGAAGAAACCTCCGAGCTAGAAAAAAATAGACAAGAATTCACCTAACGTCACTATCAACAAAATTCATTCTTATACAGGCTAACCGTCCTGGGGGGAAATTCTTGCATATCACAATAAGTGGTGTTAACTCACAGGGACAAGAAAATATCTACGTGGATTACATCATCAACCGATAGGATCTTTGTCACTACCACTCTGTAAGAAAACATTTGGGCAAATTAAAGGAGGTTAGATCAATTTCTCGAACGTTCCTTAGGTGTTTTATGTATTTTCTGACGTTATTCACGTTTTGGTTATAAGTGGCACTCGCACCACTATGGCTACCTATTTAAAAGGCCATTGCGTTGTGTCTTAATAGTCTAATTCGCAGCGTTTAATTTTGTCACAGTGAAAATACACACGTGGGTCCGGTATGAAGAGTGCGAATTAACAGCAATATAGTTGAACATATTGGCAATCAAACCTGTATGAATGACTCGGGCCTGATCAAGGCACGCGCTGTGACTCAACGCAACTGCACAGACAGCAACATGACTACTTTTTCCTGCAGTATGAAGACGACTTGTGTACTGAAGAAAAACCTACGCGCTTGGTGTGTTCAGCGGTACTGCTTTCCGATCGTTGCTGCGTGATTTTGTCGAAATCACCACATATTATCTTACAAATGATGTGTGTGACCAACCTCACAGTTTGAATCCTTAAGGTACAGTAAAGAGACTATTTCTAGTGGTATCCAAATGAAATTACACTTTTCTGTCAAGGAAGTTTTTTACTGTGTTCAGGTGGTTGTTTTTAGGCTAATGTACCGCAATATCTCAATGTGGGCGCCGAAGTAACTCTTTCATGATGGTCCGTAAACCACAGTCTGGACGTGCGTTGCAAGCGTGCGGTAATTCATCTTCAGAAGTAGCAGTTTTTGAGAAATTTCGAAACAAGTTATTTGCCTTGCAACATACTTATCATGTACACAGTTAATTAGGCCAGCATACGTTCCCAACGTGTATTAATGTCAACTCTGACAGAGTACATGAACAGAAAACATCTGGTCGTTTTGTTTATTTCAAAAGAACAATACGGGATGCTTGCGGGTTGTTGACACTTCCTTTCATCTTGTCGGCCTTGTACAAAAAACAAGTGAAGTATCTTCAAAAAGCATCCCGGTAAGACGCTGAAGTCACTTGGCTAATTACAAGAAAAACTCACTTAGTGATACACTTGACAAACATATGTAAATTGCGTTGGGATTACTACATTTGCCAGTGTAATGTTACAAGTGTGTTGTTATATCGTTACCAAGACAGATTCATTTGATTTCGGCACATCTGTCCCCTTTGAAACAGGGTGAGAAAAATTAATGTTTTCGTTCGGCTATTTTCACAATCATATTCAACTTACCCACACTTAATGTGAAATCGCGCTCGGGTGCTTGAGAGCAGTTTGAACGGCAATGCTAAAGGCGACTTCTAATCGAAAGCTCATTTGAACCGCTTCACATTATTACTCATGGAAGGGATGAACCGATAAACATTTAAATATGATTCACCTAAAAAGCTAGTCTTCTTTGAGTTAATTGATCAAGAACCAATCAAGGGACGCAAGTTACGACGGGAATTCATTTCATACACTATTAGAAGCGTGAAGACGTGTAGACGGAGGCTGCATTTCTTAAATGAAGTCCAGAAGTCTGTGGGTATGATGAGCAGTGATCACGGATAAACCAACGGCAAGCGCAGATCAACAGTCACTTGCTCGAATACAACTTAAGGTGAAATAATTATGAGGAAAATGACAAATCACTAAAGTCTTGTTGAAAAGAAAACAAAATTTCGGAAACACCTCATCCATGTATGTTTTTCCGAGCCCTCCGACTGTAGACAAGTGCAATGCTTGTTTTTCCGAAGTGTTTTCGTTAGAGCAGTTGAGTATTTCATGACCCGCAAGCCACTCTCACAAAGATGGTAAATAAGCTTTATGAGCATTGTCCTACCGTATGCAGCAGCTTACTCGTTCGTTACGACGGCGTTAAGAGTGTGTTGGGACGCTGTTCTACAGGTATAAGAAGTATAGTTGGACGAGAATTTTTGTGAAAGTAGCTTTCTTTGAAAACTACAAACAAGCCAACTGTGGGTATTCAAGGAAACAATCTATACCAAAATGGAACACATCACTCGACATATTTGGCAAGAAGGATATCGGCACTCGCGATTACTTCAACAATCCACAAAATCTCATGTTATTTTTGCTGAGTATACCTGGCTTCGAAGTGTGAACTATAAAGCTTGTCTCGTTAAATTCATCTGATATCCTTTAGCCACAAAAGCATCCAATTAAGTGGAACAGAAAGGCACTAACATTGCATGGAAGAATATACACCGCAGAACAGTTGTAAGACGGCCATAGTGTATGTACAGTTCCGCAAGCCTAAGGTCCATGAGGTAAATTTTACCATTCGAAATAAGTGAAGTTGATATGAACGAAGATACATCACACACCACGCTCAGTTTTAGTACTTGAATGGAGAACGAAGACATAAAACAGCTGCGGGAAGTAATTTTTCAGTTAGGGGTCGTTTTGCGTATTTTCTTCTTTTCACTTCAAAACATCATTGTGGCATTTTAGGATACTGCAGAATGTTGCATCGAAGAAAGGGTGATTCAAAATGATTCCTTATAGTCTCAATATTCTACAGCAATTAATCGTGAGACAATAGGTCAGGCAGTTGTGCTACACTGACTTTCAGCATGATTAATTTTCATATTATTGAAGTAGGTAATCCCAAAAAACAAGAAGCTATTCTCTTGCGACCTGAGATGTAGTTGGAAAGCAACTTCATGATGATAGGACACTTTCTTCACGCATACAAACTGTTAAACATTGAGAAAAATTTTTCAAAAGTAAAACCGGAGACGTCCGTGCTTCCTGCATTAACAGCACCAAATCGATTAACATCTGCGTTGCAACTAAGCACCACACCATCTATTATTTTCTCTGATTTGCTAACATGCACCTCATCATTTCATATATCATGTGAGTGTAAAATTCACATCATCAGAAGGTTACTCGATTATAAAATCTCACACAAACATTGAATTGTCCACGGAAAGTAAGTTGTTAAGTACTCTACAAAATGGCGATGTTTTTGCTTAAGAGAAAGTGTCCACTTCATTTGTACGCTTGTAATCCAGCTACAGTCCGTTGACCGATGGTCACACATTCATCACTGTTTAGTAGATCGGGCTGAGACAGGATGATTTTGCCCAGGGGAGTTTAAGTTATTAGAACAAGATTAAGTGCTCAGTTTCGAAAATGTCTGGTGTTATAGCCCATTTTCACCCACCACTGTACGGCGACAACAGTGAGTCAAACACTAGTGTGGATAGTCATCTATCAAATAAACTACCTAACTTTCTGGAACTGGCAGCGCTGAGCACGATACTGTACAGTCTTCGATTTTTGCCAAACCCCATGCTGTGAAGACGCAAACATCACATGAAGGATAATTCCAAACGTTGTCCTACTTTCTCTTTGATAGAGACCCTTTTCCTGCAGACACCTGATTTAAGACAGAGATGTTCTTCCAGTCCAATTTTACTTGCCAATCTACGACCCAGCATGTGCTCACCTTTTGGCTAGCATGTGATAAGTGACAGGCAGTTAATTTGCGTTCAAAGCGTACATTTGTTTTTAACAAATATATCGGAAGGGATGGTCATGGTATTCAGTCAATAACAGTTATGCGACGGTTTGGATTATCTAACTGCAACTAAACGGGTGTGGAATACCTTAATGAAACTCTTACGTGCTTAGGAAACGAAAGCTGCTTCAGAACTTTTTAAAACTTACCGTAATATATGCAGATGATCTTACATTGCATTCAACGTGTTGAATAAGAAGGTAGAGACAAATCTGAAGCATGTGGTTGGCACGTCTGGAACCTTCAGATAAATTGATAGGTAAACTTCCGATTTAGTTCAACTTGACTGTTTAGGCTAACTGTATTGAAAATGGCCATGATGTTAGCCAGAAGGAACCGCTCAGAATGTTAAACCGGCTTGGTCGAGTACTGAAGCAAACGATAAGTACACCAGCAAGTGCATCAGAAGTTAGCATTTCATCAGCAGTAAAATAAATTGAATCTCAACACTACTGTGATCATATGAAACTTATCGCAAACCCAACGCTTCGCAGCTAGGTTTGGCGAGACTTGCTCAAGTGTAATCAAGATACCGAATTGTTGTAGACTTTTTGAATTTACAATTCGTTCAATAAGCTGACACCTTAAAACAGTTTTGACTGGATCTCCGATGTCCAAGCAACATCTTAAACGACTTGTAATAACTAAAAGTCTTGAGGCTACCTTGTACGCTTTGGTTAGCAATTGATCTGATTTACCCATTTATTCTCTTTGTTCACTAGATTGTTAGATATTTTTGGAAGTTTTAGTCCATGTTCAGGATTGCTTCCCGTCGTCCACCTGGTGGCAGACGTGTGCATATGTTTCACCTTCACACGGGGAGTCGGCTGAAGCCACCACGTATATGTAAGTTGTATGAGCATGGTGAAAGTAAGAGAGACGTAGTCGGTTAAAAGACCGGGTATTAAAACCTGAGAGGAGATGATGGAACCAGACAATGATTAACTTTTTGGTGGGCTTGAAACATTTCAACGGCATCCAAGTCGCTGATAAAGTGCAATGAAGTTACACCTTATCGCGTCTGGTACAAAACTCACCAAAATTCCAGCTTTCGACTCAAAGGCCGGTGGCAACTCCTTCGAAAACGGAAAGTTCAGTCACTCAGAGCGAACTTTGTTGATTCACGTTTAAACATACTCTTGCTACGGTCTGTTAGGTTACTTTGGCTGCGAAAGCATCACAATCAATGTTCAAAGATGCGCACAGGTAACAGGTATGTGTTCTCCTGAGTGCTGGGCCCAAGGTCACACTATTACAAGTGACCTGTGACTTCTAATTCGTACTGCGCAATATTGAGAACAAAATCACAGTTCTTTCTACCTTGAACACAACGGAAACAAAAGTGAAGCTGCCTATTGAAGAAACTAACTAACTTATCCTGTGGTTCAGAAATCTAGGGCAGACCAAAAGTGTTTGAATTTGTTTAACATCTGGAATAATTATAAACCCCAACATAACAGTTTGCCCCTAAATAATGAAGGATACCAAATAAGAATGTTATTAGGGTTTACCAAGCCACCTATCACCTTCTTTCAAAGAGTCTCTTGAAAAAATAACGAAATTGACTAAACATGGCTTTCTGTTGACACCAACCGCATACTGAACGTATTTGAAGAAGTCACCACTAAAACGACTGATATTGACTTCACCAATCGGTTCGTCTATCGTATTTTCACTCAGAACACAAAGCTTGAAGCAGGAGTATATTAACTGATATTTAGCATGGACAGTCCAGTGATAGAACGGAACATCTGTATAAGACTGTGAACGTAATTATGTCAACCATTTTTGCCGCTGTAAAATTCCCATTCCTTGTTTAAGCCAACAATTCAAAACCACATCCAACTTGTGCTGTCTACGCCTATGCGATCAGCTAAGTGACATCGGTTGGCTTAAGATATAAGACAAAGGAGCTCAGTCGAATGCGAAACAACGGTTTCCACGTGCCGGCCGTACCTAAGGTACGCTGTTAGCCAGCAAACCAAAACTATATAATTTTAAACCCTCAAGATCGAGAAGTTACAAACCGGGTATAAACTCATGAGAAACAGGTTTATTTTAATGAGTAGTTCATGAATGTCGATTGATTTTTTAATTTCATTTAACAGTTGATGGGCAAAAACAGCCTACATTAAAGAAGATATACGAGAAGCAAAACCGCCGCAGTAAAATTTATTCCTCATTCAGACCTTCAAAAGGAGGGTCTGTTGGCTTATAGTTAGTTGAATTACTGCATGACAGACGGACAACTGTGATCAGTTGCAACCAAAAAAGATGAACGCGGAGATTAACTGCTTGAATGAACTTTTAACTTCTCACTATCAGAAATCTTCGAGTACCAAGCAACTTTGAAAGTTTGCAAGTAAATGTAACCCTGCCAAATGTCTACGGTGAAATCACCTTCCATAACCAGAAAGAATGTCAAACTTTGTTGCATAATCAAATAGCAAAAAACGAAAGACTTAATTTTGATGACTGGGTTATAAATTCTGAGGCCAACGAAGGAATTTGCTTTTAACAATATTTAGAAGTAGAAAATATTGTGTTGTGTGCAGATAATGTGAGCCATTTACAAGTCCAGGTTTGGATCGATTAGTCGATTTGTCTTACATATAAGGCTTGATTTCATCCCTCACAGAGAAAAAATTAGACAATTTATGCTATATTTTCTTCGCAAAAATCACAGTTTTCAAACACTCAGCTGCACTGTGTGAATTAGATTATCTCGGCGCAGTTGTCGCATAAACCAGATTTATGAAACTTCACATTTTAATGGTGCCGTGGTACAGTGCAGCGCAGTAAGGTGTCAGAGAATTAAACCCACCCCGTCTCAGCCGCACATCATGTAATTTCATGTGTGAGGTGACCGATGCACATAGGTCCATGTACACATAGCGAATGGTACTCACCGAAGTGAGCAGGATCTTGCATCACCGTGTTTTGTCCTATCGTTAATTGTACACTTTTCTCTTGAAGCTTTTATTGCTTGGATGTAAGTCGTTTACTCTACCAAATAGAGGCACGACGCTGCTGTGAGAAAGTCAACAGCTTACATAATATATTCATGAAAATTTGCAACTTATTTTTTCAAAAAAATAACTGCATCCTGTCTTTAGTTTGCACTCGCTTTTCTACGGAAAATCAGTCTAACACATTCTTTTCCGGCCTAGTTTGTATTGACTCCGCGGACCAATGGCCGGAAAAGTTGAGGAGTGTTCATGTTCGCCACAACCAGCATAAGAAGGGACGGTGCGGAAACAGACATATGTCATGACGAATGCACGCAGAACAAAAAACTTTAAATTTTTGCCAGCCTCCAAAAGTTTACACTCGAAGAGAAGACTGTATGAAGTACTCTCATGAGACTGATTATTGGAAATTTTGTGCACATGCAATTTGTGGGAGAATACATTTTTCTTGAAAATAACTCAAGTAAAAAGCGTTTTTTACATATTCCTAGAAAACTTACTAAAAATAGTCTAGTATTCCCTACCTGGTACTTCGATCTGTTTCAACTTAGGGTGCGTTGAACAATTAAGATTTGCGCAGTGCGATTTCAGTTCCAGTCTTTCGGTGTGTATTTGAAAAATATGGATTACAAGATTAGTTTTATATTAATAACCATAAGGGGTCGGATGCATAGCACCCGTTAGAGTCAGAATGAAACAAACGTCTGCGTTTCGCTCAGTAAAGAATGTGGGAAAAATTAACATATTAAGTAACCTGTACACAGCAAGTGAGCACAACCGACTTTGAAACTTTTGTCCTGATAACTGTGTGCAATGACGAGCTATAAAATTAGGAAACCGGGAATGCGGTGCTTTTTTTGAAGTGTTCTGACTAAGAAATTTTGCAACTGGAAGCGTTACAATCGCTTGCGGAAGGTGCTGAACTGACACTACACAAATATTCAGTTGGAAAAACCCCACGATTATTCCATTCACCAATTTACGTCTAGCGCTTACTTAGCTGACAACCTATGGAACAGCGCGTTGAGTTTCAAAACTTTGGCTGACGGTGTGATATTTAGCGTTTCAGCTCAATCCATACTACAAAGAAACCGGTCACGCAATTTGCGCATATAATCATCAGTCTACATTCTATTAGCAAGTTTCCGTGCATCATATACTGGTTTGCCAACTATGGGTGAACTACCTGTTTGGCTCAAAAAATACCAATCTGCAGTTTATGTACACCTGTCTCGATTAGCGATTAACAGCAACCTCTTGGATTGTTTTATCTGCTGCAAACGTGAACCGATATGTTAAATAGTTGGGTTCACTCAATTAATTGAATAGCCGCAGTGATCTCTCCAACACCTTCAGGAATAAGGCTAAGCAGTAATTCATTTTCCGGCTTGAAAACGACGATTACTTGCTTGATACGAGAAACATTCTCAAGCACTCCTTTGAATTCAGTTAAACTCTCGTGCATTTTCTCTTCCAAGCATCAAAGTCGCGCCTAGAAGTCGTTGTAATGTTGTTACAGTGGTGGTATACAAGCACTGAAGACAATCGTTCTTATATTATGTGCATCTGACCAAGGATTTAGTTGTTTGTGCCCAAGGGTTTGACTGGGCGGACTGAAAGCCAGTGTAAACGCTAACAGCTAACAATCTCCTCTCGATTTCTCATATCAATAAAGTTATATCCACGTTGTCTGCAATGATGAATCCATCGACATTCAGTGCCATAAGATTGCGCCAACTTCGCCATCCGCGCTCGGTTTGCTTGGCAAAATTTGATGACCGATGGTCTTCTTTAAAATGAAGCACAAACCACGTCAGATATAGAGTTGGCGCTTTTCACTCGATCGTAAAACGCACAGGTTTTTTCTGCGAATACAGTATTTTATCCCACAACACGAGAGTTGATTATACTATCGGAGTGTTATTGACCCTACGAACACTAATTAATCTTTTTCGGTGTCGATGATTTAAGAGTAGTAACTTGTTGATATAAGGCTCTGGGCCTGATAATTGTTCGACAGGTTGGTTTTCTGGAACGCACTACGTGGAGGTTCATGAAATTGGGTGATCACCAGAATGTTTTCATTCAGCCTACGCGAAATACTTACACGATTTAGTGTTCCCAAACAGCCGATAGAAACCAATTGTGAAAACGGACACACCTCAACAAACTGGTTAACGGGTGAGAAAAAAAACGTTTTAAAATTTTATCACCTCATTTACTTTTGTTGGAATTTTAATGTGAAAACAGAGTGTTACTGGTGGGCCGAAAAGTTTTGATTGAAACAACTGAATATACATTCTGGTTTTTCAGTGGCGAGCTTCATTTCCATAAGATGTTTAACAAAGAAACGCCTCTCTTTGCGACGCCCAGTTCTTTTTTTCTATACTAACATTTCTCTATAAAAGTCCAGCTGGAAAGGGCGTTGTAAATGGTGGGGGTAAATTTCATTGGAGATGCTCCTGCATTCATCAAAATAGAGTTGCCTATTGTTTTCTCTTCCGTTCTATAACCTTCATATAATAGACTTTGTCAGTGGAAAGAACTGCGTTTCTTGTTTAGCCAGCGCGTGTGTTGACACAACTAAGCGAAGTTGTGGATTTAAGCCTACTGCTCAACCGAAACAATGATGGTTATCGCGCCAGTGTATGAAAAAATCATGAGGTCAAATTCCCAGATCACAAAAATCGCCCTCTTATTTGTGACACTTGATGAATTTATTGCTAAATCTTCGACTAATGTGTGATGAAATCATTTCCTTATGTCAGCCCTTAATTAACTGAAATTCCACAGCAATCTAGCATTTTGACTTTTGATTTTTCCATGAAGTTGAACCGATAGCTCTATTTTCAGTCTTAGCCGGTATACAAACAGTCAGAAGATGATATTACGACTGACACTTTATTATGACTCAGTTTCAACGAGTTACTTGTCCTCCACCTATTGAATGTTAGAATAATTTTCTGCTTCTCCTTATGAACTTTCACGAAGCATGCTGTCAACATGGTTGAAATTAGATAACAATTGAAACTAAAGTTTTATTGAACAATTAGTATGAGTTTGCTTATTAGAATAAAGGCTGTTCTGAAGTTATAAGCCAAAATAATTTTTGGTTTGAAAAAACATTTATACTGTTCAGTACCGTTTCACCTTTATGTGCTCTGCTGCAACTATAGCTTGTAAGAAGTAACAGCCACAATTTTATTGCAGCAGTTAGTGTTAAGCGTTGAAAAACAAAATTTCATCAGACACCGTTGAGTTAGTGGGTACTTCACAAAACTACTCCTGCATTTCAATGCACACAGTGAATATTGAACGCGCATATGTTGGTGTATTGATAGGTTATTTTGTACATTTTATCATCAGTTAATTACGGTTGCAGTAACATGGAAGAATCCAAAAGGAATTGGTGATAAACATGGAGCCACTACGTGCCACACATATAGTATTCCAAACCTCACCACGTTACTGTTATTAAATATGCCAAGTGTATTTTTGCGATGATAACCACTTGCACATAAATATTCACTGTCATTGTGTACAGCTTGTTTGGTGAACCGAAGGTTATGCTGCTCACAATAATGTATAACAGGATGCAAAGTTAACCTGTTGGAACCATACACAATAAACGCATTTTAGTGAGACAGTCTGTCTGGGCAAGCCATCCAAGGAATCTACTCAAGTTTCCACTCGATAATATTAACCGTCAAACCATGCGATTTAGACATATGCGTACATTAATTATATGGATGTGAATACCCATAATAGAGCTAACATGTGAGCAACGTGAGTATAACTCACTGGGACATACATCTTCTGATTCTATATCAAATCTAAATCCTTAGACGCAACTGATTATTCATCTGTTTTGAAATGTATGCATGTATGTTTGTATGATATTGCCTAGAATATTGTGAGTTAGCCTGTCGAACATAAGTCAAGTGGTACAATAGCTTCACATCAGAGGTAACTGAGCATCTGTGATAACATACTTGTTTCTACAGCATTACAATTTATTCAACTCCGTCACTAGATCGCTGATCAACGGTGATCGAAAACTGTAGTTTACACAAGGGTCTTGAAGTTATTACGTAATTAATAACACCATAGGAAAGTCACATTCAGTGCATAACAAACCGCGACCGATCTAGTGAGTTGAGAGTTACCACTCGGTTTTACTCCAGTTTTAAGACAGTTCTCTCAAAATGAACCGGATACCATTGCCATAAATTTTGGTACAATTGAAGTAACTTTAATATGTGCTGCACGACGATATCCTGACGCATAGACTATCATCATTGTTTTGCGGTCGGGTAGTCGCACTGCAACAGGATAGAACGTTTTACACCGTACAACTCACTTTAATCATTTTTGTCCAGAGGTGGTTTTAACCTTCATTCGACTTTCGAAATTTTACGTATATGGTAGGATGTCATAGAAAGTACATGTTAATGTTATTTTCCTCTCGCTTTATAAAACCCATAGTCTAACTTTTCCTTTACTATCTAGTAGGTGGATCAGTAGAACAGTCCGTGCTCGACTTTCATTTTCCCCCTCTCGGCACAGTAAGATTAAGAGGTTGAAGAAGCATTTTATGTGGACATCAGACCACCATCTTGAGATGTTTTACAGTGATGATTCAAGAATGTCGTTCAGTGCCATTGTGAATGTCTGTACTCGGTAGATCATCTCACTATAAGGACAGCATGAGAGCACGTCTGGTGAGTTGACAACATTCAGTTTTGACTTTACCAACGATATTGTAAAACCAAAATAATCACCTATATTGTCCTCCGAAGCAACGTCCTCAGAGGAATATGGCACACAAACACTACTAAGGCTAGTCCTCTCTTCCTAAGATCACTAAGATGATTACGTCGTACCACAGGTGTTTATTGTCTTACATTCATCATTGCATCCTGCATCCGCACTTTGATTCCCTGTTGACGTATACTTTATTCGAGTGGTGTTCGAAGTAATGGGAAAATGGTCCGTATCGCAATGAAATGTGTTTTACGCTTACTGATGAAAAATCTTGAATTTGCGATTAACCGGCTTGGTTCATTTGATGGCAATGTTTGTTAGCCGATATCTTATTCTTTTACTGGCAGCTGCATCATAAAGATCAGCCAGTATTTGTTGTTTTAATGTATTGTGTGATGGTTACAGAAGTTCTGAACATTTTGCTTCGAGTTTTCCTCTCGGAACAGAGCAGACGCGGTTTATCTAGGCGACCTGGTAGGCAGCTGGAACTAGCTCAAAGCAAGACAAGTTATTCAACCTACAGCAAGTGCGTGCTTGCGTGAGTGGCCACGAGAAATCTTATGTGATCCATGTCAGACTGTTTTCAGGGAAAGAGGGTGTGAAACGCAGTTACATACCGAATGTAGGAAAGCGTGGGTTTTCAGCAGGATGATGCTATCGAAATGAGTCTGTGACAAAAAACGGCAACAACATCAACGGCTATCTATTGTACTTCGATGTGCGGAACACCATTTTATCTGAAAGTACATGTTATGCAATAAGTAGCATTAGATGGACAAAGCAAATGAAATATCAGTGGCGTTACACTGTTGGTCGAAGACAAGGCGTTGTGTGCACAAAACAGAAGCCACTATGTAAGCGGATTTGCATGGCTTCACAGATGACCAAGTTCGTGATATTTTACCCGAACGTACTTTTCGATCAATGACAAGTCTTAGCTTCCAGATAACCCCTTGAAACTGTTCGTATGATGATGCCATTTAAGTTGGCGTTTACTCATTCGTTGTTGTCGACACCAGTTCGTGGCCGAAGCATTTATTGGTACGAACAAACACCCAGAATGCTCCTAGGGAAAGAAACCTATGTTCATTGACCGCAAAACACGTCGCAAAAATTACCTGACGAACTTGTCGACTATGTCGTGAACCAATGCTTACCACTCAGCTTTGGTGATCTTTGCAATATTGCCGTCAAACTAGCTGAAATACCTTGAGCGTGAAAGCCTTCGATTTTCACAATCACCCTACATCTGTTATCTGTTGATTTCTACACGCTTTCTATTCAGTTGGCGTATATGTCTATGAACGTGTTCATATCTGGTCTTGGGCTTTTCAGGTGAACTGTTCGTGATGCAATGCATAACACCTTTCCGCTCGCTCAAAATATGGTGAATATTAGTTGGCTAGTGCTTTGTGATTGTGATTTGTGTTTTTAGAATAAAAGCACAATTTCCATGTAAGATAGATATTTCAACTTACAAAGCGTGTTATTCTACTGAGATTGCCCATACAAAGCATGTGATTTTCCGAACCTGGCGGCTTACTAAATAGATTTCTTCACTGACAGGTTTCCCTTGTCAAGCTGGCATATGTAAGGTTTTCTACAATATCCAGTGACAACTACATGGCTCAGCTAAACTGTTCACCAACAGGCAGTTTAAGGAGATTAGTGGTATAACGTAGAAATCCGGAAAGTCTGTTGCATTACTAAAACGTTTTGATGCCTCCAGCAGCTGTTCACTACACTTCTAACTCGATGTTAAGTGCTCTACAAACTTGGCACTACCTGATTGACGCGAGTTGTGCCTTCCACTGTTCAGTGAGTCAAAGACGGAAATAGGAAATAAAAGCCTTTCACATAAGTTAGAGTCTTTTGAATTTGTTCCGACATTACACGAATAGACAGTATATTAATTGGTATGTGGCATGTTTTCACAAAACGAGATGTATGTTTCGTCGTCTTTCAAAACTCATAATTTTGAACCGGTAGTCACATTTGTATTTCCTTCATTTGAGCTAATTAACCAAAAGGTTTTCCTAACCAACATTTTTCGTTTCCTACTTTGGACACATTGTCGCTTGCTACCTCCGTTCCGATCAATCTGTGGTCGAACGACATGCCCGCGTGCGTTGAGCTTGAAAGGCAGGGTTCTAAATTTTCCTTCCATTCATTCCACATTTCGATAGCAAATGAGAAGCACAATGGAAAGTTTTGTTCGTGCTAGTTAGATTAGAAAATAGCTGGCAAATTTTAGATTTCCCCTCCACTCATGTGAGCTGTTAAGTTGACACTAGAGTGAATGTTGTTTTTGTTTCCGAAATGTCACATCTGAAGGCATTTATGTTTATAACCTACTGTCTATGTAAACAGTGATGCTAAAGTACTAAGTGAACAACTCAGCAACGACTGACGCTCAAAATTTGGAACAAAATGCACAACTTTAGAATACTTTCTCAGGTTTATATCTCAAGTCATCCCAAAACGCAGTTGGATGTATCTTATTTATGACTGACAAGTAACTTGAATGCATATGCGGTCATCGTAGGCAAAACCCACCTGCTCACTAGAACGTAACTCTTCTGTGTGTAAATGTTCGTTGGTTTGGAGTCGAGGTTTCTGTGAGTCACCGACTTGATATAAAGTTGTGGTTCCTTTGGGGCAAAAATACTGGCTAAAGCACATAACAGGAAAGCGTAGTTCTTGAACATTTTCACAACTTGGAACCAGAAGGTCTCGGTTTGCTGGGGTGAAGGTTTCAGTAAAAAAAGTTTTGTCATTTGGTTGAAACGCGTACAAACAATCTCCCCTAAGTCATTTTGGCAGCACAGCAACCGACATATTTCTTTGACGACCGTTTTGACGGACGTTTTGAGCAATATGCCGTGAACGGACTTTGATGTGTCAATGACTATTGCACACGAGAAGAAAGCCATCCGTGTCCTAATTAACACAAAAGTGCGATTACTCGATAACGGAAACCACGATATCTTTCCATGTTAAGTTAAAGTAGGCAAGTCGATTTCAAAAGCATCAGTCTAATTTTTGTCAAAATGTGTAAGAGCTGGGGTGTTAGCACGTCGGATAATATCCTCTTTGCGATTCGGTCACTGACATTACGAGCAAGAAATGGACAACAGGTTGGACAACACCGATACTTAATAACAGTTCTCGCATTTCTCCAGAATTTCCGGCCAACATTTTTCAAAGATAAGCACTTAACTCGAACTTTGCACTTAGAAGAGCTATTAAGTAGAACACTTTCTTGTCACAATCAAGATTTTAATTCTTTGCACGCATTCATGAGACAGCACATTAAATGTCCAAGTCGACCTCAAGCTTATTTCATTGCACTTGTGAATCAGCTTCGAACCTTATTGGGCTAAAGGACCGAGTGGTCAGATTTGCGATTTTGAGAGAGTTTTGTTGGCTGCCTTTGTCGAGGCCAATCCAGAACTGATGCAGTTTGCTTACATTCATTTTTAGCAGGCTTGCCAAACGCGAGGTTACGGCCTGGTTGGTCACTGACAACAGTTTAAAGGTGCGTTGTATGCTGTTTCCCCCGGGTTCTGTCAAATGATAATCACGCGTAGGTTGCTGCATGTCATAACGGCCTATGAAAAGGTGGCTAAATATGAGACGTAGCAGTATTGTGGAAAAAGTTTTAGAAAACTCTTTTGCTGACATCCTTTTATGTCCAGTGGGTCACGAGAAGTGCTTGCACTGTGCGTTGAGATTTTAGGAAGTCACAAGTGAATCTAGGCAAGTTTTTCTTGAACCGTACAACGAATGAATTTTCGAGAAACACTTTTGTGGAATATTACTTAAAATTTGATCAATGTGACTTTGCTGTCGACAGTTCATAAGACTGGTAAACAATAAAGTATAAAGCACAGATAAAGATGATTAGCTGCTTCGACAAAAAGCTTAAATGGAAAGACAGCCTGGACGGTGTTTGTGAAGATGCATATGGACGGCATCGCTTCTCTGAACCCTCGGAATAGTTGTCTAAGCAAATATTAGCACATTTTGTTCATTCGGTTTTGTTTCCATTTTCTACAGTGATGGTGTTAAAAGTGAATTAGACGACAGTGATTTTCAGTTGCCACCTGAGAACGTTAATGTGTCTGGCGTATATTGATTTTCTGAATCACCTTACAAGTTTCAGAGATGGCGTGATATGCGTCTAGTGATTTTTTGCACAGAACCGTTGAGCAGGCTTTTCATATTCACTGTTATTCATTTGCTGACCTTGAACTTAGCTTGTAACCTATTTTGTACATGCTTACAATCATTTTCAGCCAGCAATTTATTTAATCATAAACCGGCGAACATTAGTACTTGAGATTGTTAATGACGGAACAGATGAGTCGTTAACGAAGTAACCAAAAAAACGAGTTAGTTATTCCAATGATCTACATCGATTGATTGTCTTAGTGTTGCAGTGTACTTAGCTGTTTCAACTTAACGCAAAGATCCCAAACAAAAAAACCGTCCATTGGAAATAACGAGACGGATAGTTTCTGCTTTCGGGTAGATTACACAACATCTAAGCGGTTATTGTTCAGGGTTATAAGAGAAGACAATTACACCTATTTCGAGGTAAATGATTGATGCGCACGCGTCACAAGTTTGAGAACAGTATCCACTATGTGATCCGGACAGAGCTATACAATACCTGTGAATTCCAACAAAAATAATCTTGGGATATCTGTTTCAATACAAAATGGACCGCCGGAACAATTGAAGGCATTTGTGAAAAACATCGCCAATTGTAAGCGGTGCTTAACTGGTAGTACATGAAACACTTTATATTTAATCATTCTCCGCTAGAAACATCCAACATCAATAACCAAAGGCTCAAACGAACAATTTTCTGAAAGTTTCTTTCTTAGCTGTCATACGCATCAACACAGAAAAATCGAGAACGTAATCAACTACGCAAAATGTGTTTGAAAGCCAGTATCGTATTCAAAACTCCTTGTTTCAGAAGGCAAATCTGCTGATAACAGTTGACTTTCTTCTTGATGCCTGTTCAATTTCCGAATGATTCTGAGATAAGTGATCGAGAGGTCTATAGAGTTTCTTCTGATTGCTTCGTGAATCCCAAAGTCGAGTGACAATAATTTAAATGATGATGATTCCCGCTCAGATGGCTCTCGAGTTGGAACAGGGAAGCTTAAAGATGACGCATGGTGTGAACGACTGTTTAATTTGACGAGCAGTATTTGTTATACGAGAGGTAATCATGGTAGGAATGAACTTATCTGAACCCTTATAAAGCCATTTCAAAAGATGTTTACAAGTATTTTTGAATGGGAGCTTCGAGATTACCTTAACGTAACCTGCTAATGAGGCCCCCTACTTCCAGGTATACTCATGTATAAATTGACGAAATATTTGTTCCGGTACGTCATCATCGATTTTAGTCAAGCAGATACCACGCGGCTGAGATGTTTCGTTCGATGAAAGTGGCGGGGGGTTATCCAGTCTCCAGCTATTCACAACAATTTGCTCATCGTTTATTAGCCAGTTAAAAGTAAAAATTACGTAGACTTCCGCTGATGTTGAATGGCTCCTCAGAGCAAATGAGAGGGCTAGTAAATCGCCTTTATTGATCACGGTCTCTTTCATACCTTTGTTTGCGTGAAAAACAGTGTAACTATTTTTTTCGCCATCCAATGTGTAACAGGAATTTCAATATGCTGATAATGAGCAGAATCAAAGCATAGATTCGTCAGGTTTCTATCAAAACCCAACATCGTACGAAGAAAGGCGAATTCTGTTTATGTCTAGCTATTTGTGATGTTGAATAGTAGGGGAATGTGGTTTTTAAGCAGGATGAACGTCAACCGCAAACAATCGCAAATATTGTATCCCCATGAATTTTCTAGTCGATCCCTTTCGGAACAAACACTAGGCTGGGATTTTATTCTTGATACAACTGGTCATTATTGCGTATCTCCGCCACTGCCAGAAGAGAACTGCGATCAAGGAGGCCAACTGAAAATACCATAGGAATGCAACAGTTGCGAACGATATTCAACCCTAACAGGAGTGTCATTCGCCGAATTTCGATTACGGTTTGGCACGCATATATTGCGGCATGTGTCAAAAAACAATGGATTACATGTCCGACGTTGGTGATATACACATAAGTCGACCCGTCTAGGTTCTCATCTGTTGGCACCTAACTGAGCACCATAGGAACAGATGAATGCTCTCGAAAAAAAACTTGCAATTGTTTGAAGAAAAAACGGTTCTAACGTGATTGGTTCCAGCCGTCGAAGAAAATTGTATGAAGCGTTCTGAGTTTTCTGACGTGTTCATTGAAGCCACTCAACAGCTGTTAGGAAGAATCTTTTGTCAACCCCAACAGACATCTGTGCGATTCTACAACCCGTCTATAAAAGCACAAACAGTTGCGGTCCAAAGACCTGTTGGTTACTCACTACTGACGGGTATCTTCGCCCTCTTAAAATGGATTACATTCTACTTGTTGATTGTAACATTCAATGAACTATGTGAATGACCTTAAGTTTGTATTTGTGCAAAACATTTGATGAACGTAAACGGCTGACTGAAACATTCACTCGCATGGATTTCGGATCGGTTTCGGTTGGATTCAGTCAGTAAAGCTTGTTACTTAACGTTAGTTTACGGTATACTCTTTTTCGATAATAGGACTGTTATCATTTCATCTCCTGTGCTTCGTATCATGATAATCACGTCGATGCCGTTGAGGTTGCACGATATTGGAAGAAGTTCAATAGATCGCTTACATTTTTCTGCTAGTTGAGGGTATTTTCGTAATGGTTATATATCTTGAACTTGAACACCATACATGCTATAGTAATTTCGGCAGTATTAGTTTCTAGAATCTATCAAAAAAACCTTTGGGTAAAAACTTTTTTCAGTGCAGCTCACAGTAAGTACTCTATTTGGGTGTTTAGAGATTATGTTTTGGTCAAATATCGCACGAGCTCAAAGCAACAGTACATAGTTTCGTCTATTTGGGCAGAAGAAAGCTCTGCGTAGTGTTCCATAAGGCGAAGAAAATGTACCGTTGTTGAACGTCCACAAATGTGAAGCTTGATTTGAGCCAGTCGGAAGGTACATAATGAAATAATAATTTGCACGGTTAACAATATTCGGATTTTTGTCCGACAACCAATCATTTCAAGTTTGGAATAGTTGATATAAACTTAGCTGTTGTTTTGTAATTTTATTCAGTCCAAATGGTCTGACTAAACTCTTTGACTATCCTTACGGATGGAAGCAGTGAACCGTGTTGAACTTTCTGAGTATGTTAATGTAAACTGAGTTCTTTAACGCTCTGATTATCCTTAATGATATTACAGAGCTTGAGGGGTGTAGGTCGTTGGACCACGTGATCAGTCCCCACTTAAGAATGCGAACCACAGAACCATCAGCGGAGAAGCCTACAGGGGGATGAATTGGAGAACATCATTGGTTAAAAATGTGTTTCGCCTGTTTCAACATACTAATTTTTGTAGGCAGAACAAGAAACCTAGCGACCCAAGGCGTTTTCCTCTAAAATTGTGATAAAATCCACTGAGTCAATAAATGAACGATCGTTGTTCAACTACTTAGAGTATGGTGTTTTTCATGGAGTACAATAAGGGAGGCAGTTAAAATGGCGGCAGCAGCTCACATCACTATTTGGCAAAGCTATCTTATCAGGGGCACAACGTTTCAAGTTTCACTAAATGCTTTCTAAATCCCTACAAACTCTATAAGAAATCATCTGTTTTGAGCATTCTTCATTAGACCAACCAAACACCAGACCTACTGGGGTGGTCTTTCATTGTTTTTGTGATCTTAACGTTTGCAAAGAAGGACAGCCATTATGACCGATCCACGACAGGCCACTACATAGTAAGGGTTAATTCAACGGTGAGTGGAGAAACTGGAAACAATCAACGTACATTTGACTAAGATCAGTTGAAATGACATTTCTGACTTCGTCGACGCGCTTGATACACTGAATATCATGGTTTCCTCAGGTGTGGTCTTGCTATTCACAGATTTGTCGTCAATTGAAATTTCTGAGCATCACTGCGTTCGCAGTGGAAATATTTAAATCAACATCAGCATATCCATCGACAAGCCGAAAGAAGTACTCTTATCCACTTATGCTGGGGGTGCAAACGGAGTCCGATATTTTTTAAGGAGGCATGGCGCACACCATCTTCATGCCGGACATTGTGAACGACGAAATTCAAAATGGTCAAAACAGGTTGACTTAGAATGGATTTCGCTGCAGATTATTGAACGAGAAAATACTGTTAAAAACTAAGCTCAGAATTGCACTAACAGGACATATTGCCTATGTGTACCACTGTATCAAAAGAGGTTGAATATATCAGTAAGGTACTCAACTGTCCATTTGTAAACTGTGTTGGATGTGTCTATTCCGTCAGCAATAGTGATGTTGATCAATGCTTACTCCTTAATAGAATCACACATGAAAAACAGGCTGAATAATTTTTTTCAAGTTGACCATCACTCACATTTGATCGCAGCGTTTGCATTCAGATAGACTTTGCAG
>QNGE01000649.1:191792-222852 GCA_008508345.1 Paragonimus westermani
ATATATATATATATATATATATATATATATATATATAATGCAATGAACTTGAATTTTTGTTCATTCCTGGTGCGTTTTGATTCGTACAAGTTAAATCTCTTTTCCAGTTTTCTATCCTAACTAGGAATATTTAACTTCCGGTTAAAATTTCTATGCCCGTCAATTTGCATGTGAGTCTGATCGCGCTTGTCTCTTGATGGCGTTATCGTTCACAGGTTGGTGTCTTTGCACGTGTCTATAGAACAGCGTGAAAACCCTAAATTTCTAGGAAATCTCTGTCGTTTGTTTTGTGTTTGGTTTATAAGATGTTTTCGTGGGATATATGACCTGTGATTTGCTGCACGAATAGAGGATCAATGGAAATGGATCTTGCTACGTATTGGTTAGCTAGGCTTTATTTAGACGCCCCAAAAGATAATGTTTGGTTCGTTCTGTTGACTGTCTTCTACACACTGATAGTCTGTACTGTTTTGCTGATTTAGTGGTTTCATTCTTCAATTTGGTTTTGACACCGCCGTTGTGCCTTAGTTGCTGGTTTGCGCGCCAACATTGTATGATGCAGTGATTGAGATACTGCAGTTTTTAGCTGGCATTTTCCTGTTGTTCTAGTGATATCCTCTTGATTGTTCTTTGAGGTGAGTTTTACTTTCATGCTGATCGACCAAGTGACTGAAAGAAATAAACTCTGGATACCTCCGAGGCAAAATGAGACGAAGCAATAGGTTTGCACTAGAAAGATATTCAACGGTTGATAATTTTAGGCAAGGGATTCGGACAGAGAGACATTGTCTGCTGAAGAATTCTACGTCATGTTGCGTGCTAGGAGAGTTCATGTGGAATAAACGAAGCAAGGTTGTTTACGAAGTCTAAACGACAACCAGTTATTTCGTGGTAAGTTGAAGTAACACAGTGGATACCTCAGAATGGAGATATACTCAATATGATTCACAAAACTGTATGACCGGGTTGGACTTCACTAAAAGACTGGGATATACAGTTTGCATGTAAGAGTTCAACAATACCGCATCAACTGTGTCAGTTCAACGTTGATGTATTCGAGGTTTGCAATTCTTCGAAGATCAGCACAAATGATCGCCCTGGTTGAATCGGTGTGTGGGCATTTCAACGAGACCCACGACTATGTGTGCAAAACGTTCGACTTTGCGGTCACCGAGCTGTCACACACTGAACACACGGACCCCCGTTTAGACCGCTCCTCCACCGGTGACACAAATCACTATCATGTTGCATCACGAATGAAGTCATTCACCTAAAAAGACACTCTGCTGACATGCTCTAACTGGTTCAGTAGTAACTTCTCTCGTGTGTGCTCCCCAGACGCTCCCTAGTTGTGTTTGAGACGGCCAGTGTACTTTCGGCCTCACTTACCACATCACAGTCAAGAAAATAAGCACTTCTTTACCATGCCGTTGAATTATTGTTTGCCAAGCTCCCGCATACACATCCTTTGTCGACCCTCTGGAGTTCTGTCATGCAAGGAGTTCTGTTCAACACTGCGTTCTTGCATGATCACCATCCAGTGTTACAAGGGGAAATCCGTTCGAATAACACAATGTAATCCTGGGTTTCGTTGACCGAAACTTCATACACTGATTCTCCTCTGCGTTTGCTAAACTTGTTTATGGATTTTCATCTACAGTGCAATGCGTAGTAGGGTGTTGTGCTTTCCCAAACCGCTAGACCGCATCAAGGTCAAACAACATCCTGGATGAAAAACTCAAAGTATGTTTGAAGACCTAAGAGCAATGGAAAGTGGTTAGTTACCGCGTTCACAAAAATACTGCTACGAACGTTTAAATTCGATAGTGTATTTGAAAGGCCATACGAGCAACTGCTGTGTTCCCGGAGTTGTTAGATACACCACAACTTTTGTTCATCTTTGTTATATGTCCGCACCTCATTGTTTGTTCCGATAAATATCGGTGTTTGCGACTGTCAACCAGTGTTAATGCGAACCCCTGATTTTCCGATATGCACATCAATAAGCCCTGCCTCCTTAAATTGACCTATTTAGTTTATTGAGTCTTACGTTGACTGAACAGAATAGCTTAAACCAGTGTTTTTTAGACATCGTTTTTGGAAACTTGACATTCCGAGCCAACCTCATGAACCCGTATGACGTAAAGGTTGACAATGTTTACAGCCACCCTCTGTCATGTCCCTAGACCCCATTGCCATATATGATTGAGAGTCTGACCGCTGTTCAAGCTCAGTGTGACAGCCAAGATGAGGTCGAAGTAGATGTTACATAATAAAATTTACAGTCGTCTGTAAGCCCTAGGTATATTATTTGAAATATGCTTCGCCAGTCAAAAGTCCTTACACCAGCACCTTCCAGTCAGAAGTTGTTATGATTCTGTCTCTGCGCATTACTATGAAATCCACTGTTAGTAACTTAAGAAACGCCACAAACCTATATAACATTACAACACACTATACGTGGTGTTGTGGCGTTACCATAAATTTGTGTTTACTCCGGTACTTTTAGCAGTTAGAATAGACTCTCACTAGTGTTTGCTCAAATTAGCTTAATTTTCCCTCAAAAGTT
The DNA here is from genome assembly GCA_008508345.1 of Paragonimus westermani. Taxonomy (NCBI): domain Eukaryota; kingdom Metazoa; phylum Platyhelminthes; class Trematoda; order Plagiorchiida; family Troglotrematidae; genus Paragonimus; species Paragonimus westermani. Next base: position 194,362 of record QNGE01000649.1, read on the forward strand.
TTCCAAATTCCGACTCCCTTCTGTCTGATATTTGGCTGGATACTTACTAGATTCTGACTGAAAGAAAGAAAAAATCCACTGTTTCGCCTGAGTAATTTCACTCGAGGGATGCCTTTCACTAAATAATTAGTGAAATGTACCAAAAACTTAGAATAAAGCGTTGTACCTTGATTGGCCAACGGTGATTGTTTGCTGAAGCACTCTGAACAGTATGCTATATTTTTGTAAAAAGTGTAAAACCAAGAGGTGCGTTGATAAATGAGATCGCTTTAAGAATTGATCAACGAGAAATGTAACGTATACTGAGCTAGCAGTTTGAAGGAATTGAATGATCGCAGATTTGTCCACAATAATTATCAGGCCCAGTTTTTGTACAGAATAACGTACATGTGGTAATTTGGAAAATCTATTCTACGTTAAGTTCGAAACATAAGATGATTGATTAGTAACCACTAATGATTGTTGAGACAGAAAATCATTCGTAGTGTTCTGTTTTCTATTTGTTTACCATATCCGTCCCTGGATAGGCTATAATCTTTGGTAGTAGGCGGTGCAGTTTATAATTGTTGCTCATAATCGATCAATTCTAGCTATATTCCGTGAGATGGTTGCTTTCCTGATGTCGCTAGTCCGATTGCTCCAGGCCCGTTCGATTTTATCAGTATTCTGGGTCATATTCTGTAACGCAGTTACCACATTATTCCTTGCCAACAAGCAATGGTTAATGGGGGTTTAGATTTGGGGGTAAGGTAACGCATTGTGCAGGAATGGATCCACATGCTCGGTTCACTAACGCTTTAATTAATTCTCTGTTTGTAAAAGAATATGCTTTGATGTCAAGCCCCCAGAAAGTTCCGCATTCATTCAGGTAGATGTTATGTAGTTGATCCAAAAAAGTGATTTCTCCACGTGGCGTTTTCATCCAGTATAGTCGACAGTCAACCGGTAACATTCGAGGTTCTTATTCGGCTCAAAATGTATTGGCTGTTCGAAACGTGTCATGTACGCTTGTCCATTTTTCACGAAGCTCTAGTTCACAAATCATTTCATTACTTCCAAACATTTATTTTTAGACTTGTAAGACCCACGTTGTTGTAGACTAATATGGATATTATTTTGCATCATCATGCTACGGTTTTTATTGTGAGCTTAGCAGTAAAACTGAAATGCTGTAAGTATTTGGCAGCAACAGATAAAAACGACACGACTGAATGCTTTGAGACACAGAGACACATCCACACAAAACGAACTTTGTATTTGACACGCACATCAACACACCTCTGTTGCGACTCGGGAAGTAAATAAAACGTGAGGTAAAAACAAATGTTTTTCCTCACTCGTCAAGCAATTACTACATCAGAAACCCGCAGGTGATTAAAGAGAAAATTGTCATAAAATCAATAGGCAAGATGAAATCTTATTCAGCCGATATGTTGACGAACAGTGGAACGCAATTTCTTAGTTGAGTACTTGACTGGAAACGTCAGTTCATAATATTGTTCAAATAACTAAACATGAATTCTACCACCCTTTTGCATATGATATACATGTGTATTAAAAATAAGCGAATCGTCTCATAATATGCGGTAGGTTCATATTTTTACATTTGGTTCTAACGCGCATGGAACAAGCGTACAAAATAATCTATCAGATTTGGTAGTCAATTGATTTTGCAAGATAGCAAAGGTGATGGTATTTTTCCTAAGCAGAACCGTACGACATATTGGGCCTTTTGACCTCCGATTGATGATTTCAATCTTTTTGGACAATAAATGCTAGTTTTCGGCGAAGTTTATTATTATTATTATTATTAATTTAGGGTGAACAAAATATTGCACCAGTCTCGCTTTGATAAACACAACTGTTGGGTTTATTTAGATATGAACAACGGGACAAAAATGACACCGAATAGAAGTGGTGCTACTGAGTATTTTTTGTATGATAGGGAGATAAAACTCCCAAGTGATATTCACAATAAATAACTTCAAACCGCGTGCAGCCCACACACTTCTTAAACGACAATGCATTAAGTTGATTGTGAACCATCGTGAACCTAAATATGGTTTAGCGCAACGCTTTTGTTACCGAGGGACGAAATTCAGCTCACTTTGCCAGTTTTTAATAGCTACGTCTGCAGAAATACACACCGATGGGATGAGAGTGTATCATACTAGATGAGCTTAAATCATAACAGGTCGCTGGCTTAGTGACCGGAACCATCGTAACCAAATGTACTGAGGTGGACGGTTGGATTGGCGGTTTTTTGTAACCTCACAACGAACGTTTAAAACTACCAGCGTCAAGTGTCATGGAAAGCATGGAAATTATTTCACAGACTGAAGGTGGCACTGTCAGTTCCGGAAGTATAATCATTGGACGTGGTTTTTCTTGTAAAACATATTCTAATTCGCATGACCCTCTGGCTGAAAATACCCATTTCCAATCGAGACTCAAAAAGACTTCCCTATGTAAAATAACACCAAGAAACTGATATGAAAACGTCATATTTCAGCATTAATTCCACACGTATTGTAGTCTCTTGTTCCCCTATGAAAAAAATTGAGGTGGATCATGCCGTGGACCCGTGAGCAGCTCCATGCAGAATGTGTCAAAACAATCCACGTTATTCTCGTAACAGGATTGAACCAGGTCCAACGGAAGTCGAAACTTTTCAGTTAGCAATCGCTTAAGCTATCTTGATCTAGTTTTTTTGACGGAAACTCGCGGACTGATAGTTAACCAGACGTAAGCTTTATGGATCCCACTTATCGAACTCGTACTGCTGAATTGGAAGTTAACCTTATGTCACAACTCGTTAAGTTGAACCCCAACACATCACCTATGCCTGCTATATCAAGTCATAGGTTATGCTTTCCAGAAATTTTGTAAGTATGCCACTGTTGGTAATTTCGTGACGAATACATATTTTCAGACTATACGCTCTCAACTTACGGAGATTAAAAGAAAGTTAGCTTTTATTTAAAAACGGTCTGCAGTGATTAATTGGTGGCAGTTGTGTGCAGTCTAACCAAGGTAATGTCGCCGGTCTCCAAAACAGCCTCATCAATAATTAGCGTAACCTACTGATTCACTCGCTTTGGGCCCATAAAACCTGGCAACTCAGAATTAAGCGATACTGCCACCTTGCTGTGTTTGGCACTCTCGCGAACTAAAATCCAGCATGATACAAACAACTCAAACACAAAAGTAGCGCTATACAACAGATGCACCTTGTTTCAAGTCGTTGACTGCATTGTGGTCACCCCCAACTACAAACGGTTTTCTTAGTTGTCCACACGCATTGCATCAGAAGTTTCGGTTTGTCAATCGGGTAAAAAACTAACACTTTGTGATAGACCTTTGTCCTCTTTCTCATCTTAACCTACATATGCTGATGTAGACTGTGCGAATACGTAGCCGGGCCTACTCAAATTGTTGGAGTCTACAGATTGCTCGTTCAGTTGATTTATTTGTAACAGGCTGTCACTTAAAATTGGTAAAATATTTGACGTTTGCCGGTATAACATGCTGAATAAAAAGGACAACGCCGCTCCACACAACCGAAACAGAGGAGCGTTGTTACAGTCGACTTCTGTTGGTAGACCTGTCAGAAATTGTAGAATCGAACTTTTACTTTCATTCACATGCCTGTAGTGCCTTTACTGTTTTAGCTAATCAATTTGAATCCAAAGCCGGTGATTTCTTATTGTATCAACTAGACCGATTAACTCGTTGTTGTTTATTATACACTGGTTGCGTGATGTGCACTTCGTCTCATTTAAAGTATAGCTTGCTTTGCTCCTTGTGATACTGCTAACTGCTACGAGAAATCAAAATGGATTTGAGTAAAATTTATTACAGTTCAAATAATGTTTTTGTCCTATTTGACAGCATGGTCTAATAGACCTGTTAAAATGACCTGATGATCTAAATTGTTGAGGCTGTTGATGCATTCGTGGCGCTCAATTATTCAGCGGTACCAAGATATTGTGGTTCAGATACCTTTTTAAATTCGGCTTCTTACAGTTGTCACCAAGTTTCGTTCAACGGGGTTGTCAAATGTCGTACACACGATGAGAGTTACCGTGTTACAGTATCCCTGTTCTTTGGTGCAGCCTAATTGTGTCCAACTGTGGCTGTGCGAAACAGTTGGCCAAACGTTTGAACAAACGCACACTGAATTCGGGGTCATAAATTACAGTGGTCTGAGGTAAACTGGCATTTTTGCTTTGAACTGACGACAAAGAAAATTATACTGACGGCTATTAATAACATCAAACAACTTACAGTGATATACCCCTTTGGTCAGCTAGTTATCATACCGAATCTGTTTCAGCTGATAACAATGAACCGCTCTTTAACGGTCAAGTAAAAGCTATCAGTTCTGGTGAAGGCAAAACTTAACACCTATTAAAAGACGAAGTTCGTGAAAATCTGGTTTTGCGCACTTTAAACCACAGTCGGTGGTCCCAGGCAGCACATTAATCTATTAGCCTATTGGGAACGTAGAATGTTTTGAAATGTTGCCTGCTCTTGTGATTGCTGCTCATATCTTACGCAATTTTCAGGACGTCGTTCAACTCTCCGAAAGAAAATGCTGTTTTTGTGGCCGCTTTACTTTCGTCTGTTTGATACGGTTGTACCTGGTGGAGCCGAAGCTCACGGTCAAGGCAACCATCGGGACTACTGTGTTGCACAATCTGACACTAAAGCAAAGGTATCAGAATGGGCCAAGTCTGTAGACCTCAAATAAAGTAATATCAAGATAAGTTCGGACAAAGTGGTCATCATGGAGTGTAGTAATAACAGGCTCTTATAATCATGCGCCTATATCGTCCTCTAGGTTAGGGTTACAACTTAGTTCATTCATTGAGAAGCATATTTTCTTGGCATTACCAGCCCTTCTACTCGATGACGCTGTTTGCGCGTTCTCCTCAAGTTCTAATGAAATCTTGCTTGTAAAATATCCCCCCTTTGATTCCATGAATGGCAGATAGAATTACTGCGATACCTGTTCATTATTGGTTTGATCACCAGCACAAATTGCCAGTCAGTAATCACTAAATCATTAAGGGAATTTTGTTGTTGAAATTTGAACCCTCGAATTGTAACTGAAACTATGTCAAACCTAGTATGTATTATTCAGGTTAAATCGTCTTTAATTGGAGTATGTTACAAACAGACTAAGACTTATTAATTTCAGTACAACTTTGCAACCACTTAGGAAACCCACTGACTGGCGCCATTCTATTCCTGGTGCAGAAGCCCTACCGAATCGGACACGTCTTCAGGAAGACCTAGGGTTTATAAGCCGTCAACGGCTCATCGAAGTGTACGTTAATATAGTATGTTACTATGAGTGCTGATGAGTAATGAGGGACTTCGGTTTTTGTAGATAAATGGAACACTACCCTCAGCTGATCGTAGCTAAATCATCCTCATGAACTTTCCAGTCAGCCCGTTTCGAAAAAAGCGATAAACTTCTGTTCCATTATTGTTAGAGCTCTTCAGGTGTGCATATTCTTGCCACGGCCCTGGACGAGAACTCTGTTCACGCATTCGTGAAGAAACCGTGTTTGCCACTGTACCATCGTACTCACACTAAGCGCGATGTAATCAACATATGTGAAAACAACCATATTTGTGAGTTAACAGTCTAGTTACGGTGAAGGTGGGATGTCTGGCAGATGGACATACGCCCCTTGTACGACAAGCTAGCTGTTAATTTGTTCTGCCTATGTAGCTCATACTGCAGCTAATCAAATATTTGTATAAACAGTCAGATTTGACTTTCATACGCTGTTTGTTCGCGGCCGAGGAGACTGGTGATGCTTTAGTTCACTGCACTGCACGTGGTTTTGCACCGTTATTTCATCTGGACAGATTGACTGTCAGATGTTACTGACCAGCCGTTACCTACAAACGAGAGCCTTAAATACACAATCGTTTTTCGTCTCGTTGACACCTGTATCCTTGGGGTGATACTGTTATTCTTCTTGATAAATCGCTGAAGTTACCTGTTGGCCTGCAGGGTATCTTTTAGGTATGTTCGAATTTGCCAGTAAATCCTCTTCCGTACACAGTCTCCATGTTTTTGAGAGGGCGCTCCAACTATGCTTTTCTTAAATTGCACTGACCAGCAGCCTTCAACGCGGCTATATTATCTTGTCCAAGTAGGCTTTTCATGAGTGGATCTTACCATCGAACTAAAATGTCCAGGATGGCAGTTGTTTAATCCGTCCTCTCTAGTAAGAGTAAAATTTGGATTGGCTTGTGTGAACTCCAAAAATCACACTTGTGAATCAATAAACTGTTTGCCAAACTGCTCCCATCCCTTTTTTTCCGCCTAGTGGCTATTTTAAATTTTTGCAGGTCAACCACAAATATCCTGCGCTGTCAACTTGGGTAAAAATGCGGGCGTATTTTATCCAGCAGAAGAGGTATTTCGCTTTTCTGTGCATTTTGCGGTGCACGGAACCACGGAATGTCATTTATCTGTTACGGTGAATCGTCCCAGATGCCACAGTGACTGTTACTAATTGCACGTAATGTAATCACATCCGTGAATATGTCGTTAAATGATTTATGGTATCGAAGAGAAAGTAAGTTCGTTTTCCGGCACTCGAAGTATGAATATTTCACTGAATAAAGTTCGAAATTCCCAACTTGCTTACCGTTGTCAACCAGAATTACCAAAGTGCCCTGTTCGTATTTTGTTTGCCTTCATTTCACTAATTTGGAGTTAAATTAAACGGCTGTTTTTCGCATGCACTTAGTGTTGAGTGAACCCCTACTGAAAGATTCCGGTTGTGTTCACAATCTGCTTTCGTTTACAGCTGAATTCCTAAGCGAACGCACGTCAATCAATGAATCATCCTCGCCTATGTGAATTTTGAACATCCTTACCAGTCAATCAACTAGAAGCGCTGTTGAGCAGGATATACACAGATGTGACTAATGTAGCTGTAACACCTTAACTTATTCTAATTCAGCGGAGAATGAGTGACGCGTGAAGTCTACCGCCGTGTTTCCGAAAGAATGAACATATTTCTCACGGGTCAAGCAACAATCATAAACAACAAGTGAGTAGAGAATTTCACGTAAAAACATGTACAGATTTTGAAACTACACGTCTCATTGGCTTACCTTCTGAGTTGTTTCCAGAAAAGCAGTGGAACTGTCGGAAATGCAAAGATGATTAACGTTAATCCCGATTTTTGTCCATGTCACAAGTACAGGGCAAGTTATTAGTTGACTGATCATTAACAGTACAGTACACTACACAATATGCTGGTGCGTAAAATCAGAGAGAGAAAAACTAAATAGGGCCAGACGGATTTAAACAAATAACACTCCAGGCGGTGTTGAAGGCAAGTTTGTTACTGCTGGCGACCCACATCACGGTGGTTATGGTGGCAAACCGGCAGGTCGGACACTTTTGGATTTCTGTTCACCATATACTATAATCGTTCTTTACACACACAAGTGCTTCCGCATGTGTGCGTGCAGTCTACTGTATAGTTCAAACCAATGTAATCGCCAGATAAAATAATCGAAAACCAAAATTATCAAACAAGGCGTAGTTTTCAGGGAAACTTAGTTGAATCTCATCATTGTCACAAAAGTTTCGACAGGTTCAGCCAAATTATTTGAGTTGGTCCAGTCGGCAGTTTACACTCAGTTTTAGACTTGTGCACTATCCAAGGGTGAATATTCTAAACAAACTTGTAAGAAGAATTTAAATGGGCAATCATGTGAATAATTCAAACACCACAAAACAGACTAGCAACTGCTTCAAAGTTCATGCATATATTAATTGATCAGGTGTAGACCAAACGAGTAACTATTGAGTCCACAATCACGAATTAGGGCAAGAGTGGAACGAACTGAGCAAAAAAGGAGAGGTGACAGAAGTCTGATACCGAGGAGGAAAATAAGCAACGATAGCACTAGTCAAGTATCCAATAATTGTTTCCAACAGCTCTTTTCCAAGCTTATACACTTACGGAAGATTTTATTGACGGTTATCATGAGATAGGTCGGGAAATCTATGGGGAGATGGTTATTGTGGTGTTATTAATAACTACCAAGGTAGATACACACTTCACACGGTTATGGTCAAGTGGTTGTGTGAGATTAAAGTGGTTATGATTAATCACTTTCCAGAAGGTTTGTCAGGACTAATCACATTTCTTGTGGGAGCACGCGATAGGTTTGCATTATCTGATTGCTATTTATTGGGCGGTGATGAAGGACTATCATACGTTGAGTGATGTTAACTTTGCTGACAACCGTGACGATCGTTGTCAGTAAAGTTTGCGACAGTGGCACTGATGACTGATTTTTGGCAGCCACTTCCAGTCCAGACTGGTTGGTGTCCTCTGGTCCTTTTCACCTAACGTCTAGACACTTGACAGACAGACCAACAGCTTGAAACCGAACAAACGAGCACTGATTGATCGTAGGTAGATGACATGTCTTTCCGGTCTAGCGTAATCATCAGCACTGTGGTAAACCCATTTGGCAAGAAAGCCGAGAATCATCTAAACGTTCGCTAAGCACTATTGTTGGATTGATTTTCTAAGAAACGAAAGCGTTTTGAATACACTATTTTTCTCATGTTAAAGACGCCATTCCTTGTGCAGATTTTGATGACCGCATTCAAAGTGATACACAGCACATTACAACCTTCTTCCCTCAGTACGCTTTCAGCTTTTTAGATTTTCTCATTTTACTGAATTACAACACATCCTTCTAGCAAAATTTATCAGACCCTGAACCAGAATACACTTTAGTTTGAAACAAACAAGGCTACTTAACTTAACTTACTGATCTATTCATGACTGTCTTCTGTGTACCGACCTACTCGGTATTCCAGCTGGTTGTTTCAGAAACTGGAACTCGTAGCTTTTACTTACTGACCTGTACACTTTCATTCATGACAAAAGTAACTGTAGTTCAGATACAGAACATATCTGTTGAATTAAAGTATACACCGTAGGTGGGGGTCGACGTGTTTCCAAACGTTTACACGCATCTCTGGGATTCGCTGAAAGTGAGCGGGATATTTAAGTTGTGTATTATTTCTGTGATTACCTTAATTGCATTGAGTTTTTTCTCTTGGTTTTCAGATGAAGGTCACGCTCTCTTTCCATTTGATGATAACAATTGCTACGCCAGAATATCTTAAACAACTCAATGAAAGTTCGGTGCAATTTTTTCATACTCGCCAGTAGAAGTGGCCGGGCCTGCAAATATGAAAGTTAGGTTATGCACGCCGTGAACTCAGTGACATGAGGATCGAATTAGTTGTCCCAGAAGTCTAGCCAAAGTTCTCCTGCTGTTCATAGCATGGATATAAATTATGATGAGCTCCAACATAAGTAAAAGACTAGTATAGTGCTTGATTTCCCAAAAGTGTTGGCCGGAGGGTTTCTCACCAAGTATGACTTCTGTTCTGCTCAACTCAGCTTATGTCAGTTCGGTTCTCGATAATCTAAATAAAACAATCTCCATTGTTTCGATTGACGGGATTTCAGTTCCATATCGTCCGTTTGTACATGAAAACAGGAGGTGATTGGACATAAATTTATTTCACTTGTGACTCTAGTTGTCGTGTTAGTACAGAGATCGTTGTCTCTGCACAATGCATCCACTAAGATTTTACATATCAGAACAGCAGTGTATTTCACTGACGCGTCGAATCATGTTGAAACCTCCACTTCTGGTATGCCGAAACTTGACAGCAATACCGGTGTGATTGCCCACAATCCTCTTACAGGTTTGGAGTGTGGTGCTGAGATATACAGTTAGTCTACAGATCAAGTTCGTAATACGCCGCATAACAGGAAAAATAAGGTATTTCGTTTTGAGACCTTTTGGTGACACGGCAGTATACAGGCATGTTTGATGTCAGCCTCAATATACACCACACAGAACAGCCAAACTTTAGACAGTTTCCACTTACAACTTTCGTTTGTTGAGTAGAGCTAGCCGAATATTTTCCTTGGGATTAATTTCTAGGGCAGTGATTAAAAAACATTGCAGTCAATAATCACCTTAATTTTTCCTTCTTGTCTTGGTTATTTTTCGGAGCACACGTTACAAACTGTTTTGTCCTTTGGCAAATTCTATACAAAATATTGTTGTATGTAATGACGCATCTCTACACAAACTTGTTTTTAAAGTTGTTTTATAAGTAGTGATAGGTTCTTTCTCTTAGATTGGCGTCATGTTTTATGGTCATATTTAAGCATTTCAAAAGTGGGAGTTTAATGACTGCTGGAGATTTCGCACCTCCCAGAATGATTTGGTTTTATCAGACAGGCAATTGAATAGTCTATTGGCTTGATCAATTTAAAATCCGACCTCATTTTTGTAAATTCTTAGATAACAATGATGAGCGTCAAAAATTTATCGGGCGTTTTTGGTGGTATCGGTAGCTATGGCTGACGTTCAACTTTCATGGAACATTCTTATCCTCATGAAAATGCAATGAGGGTAAGCGGGCAAACTCAGTATGTGAAATTGTAATAATATTGAGTTCGTGAATTACGAAGGGAATTATCGTCCTAAGCATCTATTGGATACAACATAATCGGATTAACAACGCTGGTTAGGGTCTTCGGAGACCGTTGCAGTCAGAGCCAGATAGTTGCATTGAATAACCAACCATTTATCCGGGAGGTATCTCTATTCAATAGTTAGAGGCTCGTAAAGATCCACACTTAAAGAGTTTCAAAAATATTCCAACATTTTGTACTATATAAAGTATAGTTGACACGTTTCATATGTATCGTACACTTTCCAGGCCAAGATTCTGTGAGATAGTTCATTCCGATAGGACTTCTGTGAACAGTAGCCCAAGGAGTTTCTCTGGTATGTTTCATACTTCAATAGCGGTACAGTTTAAGTGGATCGTTCTAGTAAAACACACCAAACAGTGAAACCGGAGCAATTAATACAAACATGCACATCAAACTGGTGTAAATGCATTTCGAGAACCGTATGCTAACGTATCTTCTAAGCAATTAAGTTTAGCGAAAGTTCACTGGGTGTAATTGAAGTTTGATATGTGCGGCAGTGTCACGCTTCTCATACTCACTGCCCACGAACGTTTCACATACTGCTTTCTGTTAGCCATTGCTGATCCGGTACAGTTGCAATGTCTGTCAGCCTGTTGCCTGGTATGTCGTTGGGAAGTGACCGCAATGCATTCGATTTTACTCTTGCTATCGAACTGTGCCAATGTGACCCACTCACTTGGGGATACCCCAGAGATATAAAACAATATCAGAAACACCCCTTGCGCCCTGGTGTTCTGTCACAAAAGAGCAAAGTAGGGCTAACCAGACAATTGAAGTCTTCTGGATCACGTATGAAAAAACTACAGGCCTGATATTTGACAACCTACTGTGTATTATCTCTCTATCATCAGCAAAATTAGCTGAATATTCAAAAACCACATCAGAACTTTTCACTCATTCTTATGGCAATACCGTTGTCACTTTTGCTTACTTTTAACATTATAGCGACAATATACTGTAGGGGTGTGTGGGTGTTGATGAATGAGTTACACTATGTTAATGTGATTTCGACTACAACACTCCTGAGGAAGGCCACCCGAGGTGGTTGAAACGTAGAGTAGTACAACTTGCTCGTAACGTTATGTTATTCCCAATCTGTTTATCAGTTATAGCGTAATGCTGTCAGACCTGCTATTATGAGAAGTTTCAACATTGAGTTCTACTTTTCGGGTGATCACCATACATTCTCCTGTTTCACCCTTAAGTCTTCATCTAAAACAGGAGTAACACTTTAATACCGTCAGTTTTCAAAGGAAAGGCTCACCGTCCTGTGTAGAATCATAGTGCAGACCATAGAGCAGTGTCTTGTTCACTAGCTTTTGAGTGAACTACGTAAGTTGGGCGAATAACAACTGAATGATAATCATACTAAGGTAAATTTGTCGAACGTATAAATTTTTTCTCTTTTCACAAAGTTTGCCAGACTAGACAGTAGAACATGTTAAGGCATGCTAGTCTTGCACCCAATTTTCACAAATGAAATCTGTATTCTGACCGCGAATTCAACAAGCAAACCTGTCCATCATTTTGCCACCTAACTCATAAGTGACAATACAGTGTTCTTCTGTTTCTAACTTCAGCCACAATAAATTGTGGGTGGTAATCATGATGCTAAATTTCTCGACAAAATATCCATCAAGTGTATTGATAAGTTCCGTTTGGAACTCACTCAATTAAAACTCTCTAAATTGCTTTAAGCTAGTCCACAGTATTTTGAGGTCCTAGAAACTATCCGGAGATAATACTTTTATACTTTTATACCGCTCGTGTACATCGGCATTTAACTAAACGCTCGTTTAATCCTCATGAATAGGAAGTGCCGTGTGTCATCCCGGCACCTGTTTACTCTGATGACATGCACTGACATCAGCGGATCTCAAATCTAGCACTTGTTTTCAAAAATCACTTGCCCAGAGTTCTAACTAGATTTGGAGAATATGCTTATTAGTTGCACTTATTAACACCTGTGTGTTACAACAAGCTTCTATGAGAGTTCAGCGATAATCGCCTAGTTTCAAATATGAATAGTCACAAAGGTAATTGTGGGTCAAATTATTTCTACAAATCGAAAATAATTTTTAAATTCTTAATTCTCTTATTAAAATTCCATGTGGCTAAAATTGAAGTTTTGTGACTTGCAAAACTACTTTTATTCCGCTTGATCTGCTTGTAAAAAATATTGGAGCATCGTCTGGCATTCACCAAATATACCAATACCTTTCATAAATCAACTTATTTAAGACCGTCAAAAAACAAGGATGTATTGTTTTGAATTCAGAAACTGAAATGTCTTCCGATTTCAGCTGAAACGGCAGAAAATCAATTCCCTCACAGTAAAGGTTTTCAATCTGTCACATTCCAGTTCGGTAAGGGAGAGTACCGGTGCAAGGTGAAGCTGGCTATATAGATTACGTAACGTACACTCAAGTGAAACGTAACAGAAATGACGAAAAAATTTGGTATGAAAATGGAACAATGTTTTGATCAATTGAGTGAACACGTGCAACGTAGCCAATTTTGGATGGGTAGTTTGAAATCTTAAACGTGACTTTCAGACGAGTAAAAGAATATAAAAGTAAAACTCTCGGATCACAAATAAGACAGTAAGTGAAAAATTACAAACATCTCGTCATTAAGAATGATGCTTCAGAATGAAAGCTTCCGCGTAAATTAAATTGTAAGAGTTTCACTCGAACCTCTGCGAATGAAGCACCCGATGAGTATTTGCTGGTAAGTATAATTATTCAGTGATTTGGATTCGTTGGAATTTATTGCGGATAAGGCTACCATGCATCTGAGAAACATTTAATTCTGCATTCCGGTGACAGACTTTTCCGATGAAAAATCTAGTATCACGGTTCCCAACCTGATTAGCAGGCGGGAACTATTCTACGATTTATGTGTTGATGAAATGTTAGTAACTAACAAAATAGGGAATCGACTGGGCATGCATCAAAAACAATCTTGGGTTATCAGTAAGCTACCCGGGGTGTTTGCCTATCAGCCAGCTTCTTTAATGCTACTTTCTGTTGCAAGCATTTAGTCTCTTGTGAACTATTAGTCGTACGTGGACTGGTTTGTATGTAAACAATACAGATGACAGAAGCTGGGAGTACTGACTACTTCAAGAGACCATGCAGTAAATTGAGCATTGTACTGGACGGTCGTGCCGTCTGAGTGATGTGTAAAAACGATAAGCTACCATCTGATTCCGCCTCGTACGAACCGGGCAATATTGACAAACGGAGTTAAAAAACACACTAAAATAAATATTTGTTGCGGAAACTAAGGTTTCGTACACATAACGGTGCTAGCAACTTGCACTTCAGCCGCACCTAATGTTTACCCACGGGTAATGGACCTAGTGGAATTTCTATCGTCACACCATCAGTGTGTTTGCATAACATTCGTTTAAAGTGGAAACGAATATTTGCTGGGCCAAAAGTGTGAGTCCTCGAGATAAATAAAAGGAATACATTAACCGGAGTCTAAAATGGGAAAAAACAACACGCAAAAGTCAACCGATTCCCTATCTGGAAAGTTCGTAAACAAAGCGTCAACTTCGACAGAATACATATATCTCATGAACTCACTGATGTGTTTTCTACTGTCTGTGTCAGCAGAGAACATTCTTTCATAGAATGAAAAACGAGCACTTGGCTCCCAGCTCTGAGTTTGTTGACTAGCTAACTAGCGAGAGGGACGGTCCATCAAGAGTCGGCGTTAATAGCGTAGTTTTCTATAGACCTCATAACTGTGGTGTGCGGACACCGATTGTCTTTATCTTCCCATATTGGACCCAAGAGATGTGTCCACATACGATTCAATTTGTAGACTTGTAATTCCTTCCTCTGGCAATATGTTGTCTTGCGTGTTGTCTACACGGAACTTTCGTGTGTCTGCTTCCATGATTCACGTTTTGAACTCGTGATTAGCCTTGTTCATAATAACCAAGAACCAGNAACTATGTAATTGTCTGGGTAACATCTCGTGACGCGTCTTATTTCACTGTTGGTATGTTGTATCAGTGGAGCACTATGTTTCAGAACACTCCTCTTCATACAACACAGTTGTCTTGGATATCAAAGTTCGAACAGCAAACGATTCAAATGGGTAGTTCGTACGGAAAAATTACAATGTTTTTATGAGATTGATTACCAAACCTTGGTTATTTTCAGCCATACGCGTTGGAGGTGGAATCTAAAAGAATGTAAATCGTGTATTGTACCCTAAAATATCAGTTTGTTAAACTCTGTTTATGCTAAATGTAATTGATTTNAAACTAGATTCTTCTGTATCAAGTAAACTTCGCCAATGCACTAATTTCTACGTGGATAATACGATATGACTAATTTGTACATTCGTCATGCAATCATGCGTATGGATGGTTGCGTGACAAAACTTTGGCAAAAGTTAACTCTTCTCCAGCCGAACCTGAGAGACATCGAAACCTATGAATATGTCAACTCTTCCTATAGAACTGTGCGCTAATTTGCTCGATTTAGTGGACATATCAGACACAGACAACCTTAGACGATTCTTGTCATGTACCTATGACTTCCGTTCTCTTAAAAAATTTCAATGAATGAGTGCTGAATAACGAAAGATTGCTGAAAAACAATAACCAAAACAACTTGGCGTGCACAAGAGCAAGGATCATTTATCCATCCAGTATAATCATTATTTTAGACAAAGAAATCACTTATTCTTCCGCGCAATGTTACTCCAGCTGATGGCAGCTGTTCAACATCCAAGTTCAGGTCAACTACTCCGTGACACGCTAATCGTTGTAATGAGCACAAGTTAAAGTATAACTTATTCTTAAGGAGTTGGCTCATATCGGATGTCAGCTTTTCGACCATGACGTATGTGCATATTGCTGGTTGGAATCTCACGAGATAACCTATTTGCGAATCACTGATCAACAGTGAGTGATAACGATGGACAGAGCAGGATGTGTTGAACAATGTTGACGGTTACTGCCAAGAAAATAGATTTCAAAATATCTGTCTGATGTTTCTAGCATATATCTCGTTGACAAACTGACGATGGATTACAATGGTTTGCTCAATAGCAGTGATTATACCACGAAATCAGCAACACGCATGCCAATCTTAAACCTCCTCCGGACCATTTTAGTTGTACTGGAGCAGGGTTGACTGACGTATGCTTACACTGGATCTAGCGCTGTTGATATTTTTACAGGTTTGAAAATTAACAAGTAATTCTGCTAGACTGATTCACACTAACGTAGTTATCAAATTAAGACTACTCTTAGAGGAAAATTGGGAGGAAGAGGTTAAATAAATGCTGTTGTAAAACTAATTAATATTAAAATGTGGTGGTTTGAATGGTTGTTTTGTTTTGCCATTTGTTTGTTCAGCCGCATGGATTACGTTAGTTTGGACAGTTTTGATTTCAAACGCCAGATACAGTGTCGACCATTTGTTGATATACAGCATGTATTGTTGCGACCGTTTGAAATTATAAGACGTGATTTGAAATGTTTTTACTGTTGGGTGATAGGGAGTTGCAGTTTTCACAAAAACTGAACCACCACAGATGATCGCAGATGTCACATTCCAGTCACATTTTCAGTCAGCCGCTTTCAAAAAGACACACCAGAATCGAGTTTCGCTGTCACTACAGCTCGTCATTAGTATACATCCTTGACACAGCCTGGGCTAGGACTCCGCCCACGCTTTCGTGAGGCAACCGTGTCGACCACTGTGCCATTGGCCTCATACTGGCTGCAACTGGATTATCACATGTGAACGCTCAACCACTTTCGCCGGTGAGAAATGCTCAGCTTGCCCGATTGCCTTGAGGGGAGAAACAATAACTGTTCCGTTGCCTCCAATTGATGATTCCTTGAACAGGACTTATGTCCAGCTTGGATTCACAGTAAATCATTAATTTGTCGAACGGTATTTTGGCTACTGATGGAGAGAAGTCCTGATCGAGAGGTCATCGAGTAGAGTTAACAGGATGGTTATTGTTTCTCCCCTCTGGACGATCGAGCAAGCTGATCATTCTCACAATCGAGAGTGGCTGAGCGTTCACATATGGTGATTTAGTCGTTCTTGGTTTGAGGACAAAGATATCATTTTGGTATATTAGGTAGGTTGGAACTTTAATACTGTGAACTGAACACAATTCACGTCCAGCTGCAACTTTCGCACTTTGGAATGTAAATGGATCAGGGTTAAATTAATGGTTTGCAAAGTGCATTCTGTCTGAACTGTCAAAAGACCCTCAGCATTGATTGAACGCCAAGTCATATAGAATAGATGAAAGCTACTGCGACCACTGATAAATAACAGGGACTTTTGTGATATATGTTGAACACTACTCACAGTTGTTCGCACATCTTCTATTCCCATAGACTTCCCAGTCAGTCCGTTTCAGTAAAAGCGCCAAACTGAACTGCTTTTGGAGCTCGTCAGAAATACACATCTTTGCCACGGCCGGGACTAGAACTCCTACTGCTCACCCAGAAAGCAACCGTCAGCAAAATCATATTACTCCGACACTTGGGCAGTAGTGATAAACACGTGAACTTGAAACAACAGCAAAGTAATCGTGTCTTTGTACGTGTCTCGTAATTACGCGTACGAGTTTTCTGTTTCTCAAAGATTATGATCACATGTTTAACTTTTGTCACGTTCATTGAAATTTCAGTGTAGGATTGACAGATATTTTCGGCTAACAGCTGTGTGTCTAGTTTGTGGTTCTTAGCTGTACTGAGATGGCCCACGGAGAAGCTCAGATATGTAGCGTTTTATCCGTCTTGAGTGTAGATCACTTCAAATTCAAGTTGGATGTAAGGTGCTTCAAAATTAAGACTTACAACCACTGGTATGATGTAAGGCTACATCAATAGAGGTTAAGATAAGTACAATGGATCTAATTTTATCGATCGCTTAACATATCTTTACGGCAGGTTAGACAGTTGGCTCCTGGGAGTCCCTCATATTGTTGTTACACAGTCTACTGAAACTCGATAAGACGAGGTTATTCGAAACTTACCAAGTATCACTTGCCGATGTCACTGTCGATGCCACAACAAATTTTTAACCGTGACACTGATTTCTGAATAGGAGCTTGTTAATAATCGTTGTCGTTCCCTGTCCGCTTGTTCCACATATCGCAACTCTATGTAACCCAAAAGTCGTACAGAAACAAGTGTAAAAGGTAGGCGTGGCATCTGGCTTAGAGCAATATATGCTGCTGATTGTGCCGTACCAAGTATTTCTGTTGATGCGGAAATAATCTTTCGTGCAGTTAGGTAAAATTTTAAGGACACTAGTTCCAGTGCAGTACAACAAAAAGACATTAGGACGTACACCGTGAAGTATAAGAAATTCTACGTTTTTGCTAGCTAATTGCTTTGCTCGTTGGGATTCATAGCTGTAGCCGACGATTACGAAATAGTACGCGTTGGTTGTTACGGTTGCATAAGACACTGAGATATGTGTAGTTTCATTTCAAGAACACCATGTTCTACGTTGTGTCTATCTTCCTTCAACAGCAAAATGATGTGCGTCACCTGGCTAAAGGCATCGCACTTCAAAGATGAATATCTTTGTACAACAGTTGAATAGTGAAAGAGTAAAAGACTTCACAAAGCCCTACACTTTCTAGTTTTCATTTGACTGTCTTAGCGGAAATTGTCTGGTTTCTGCTCTGATGTTTCTGTGATTTGCCGCCTGCCGATAATGATTGCGTTACAGCTTTTTTCGTTGCAATTTGATATTAATAGGTGCACTAAGTCAACACATATGGGGGAGATAGCCTCGTGAGTGAAAAATAACACGGTGTCGGACTGAGCACTCATTACAAGCAAGAACCAATATTCCTTCGTCATCAGTGCGATTGTTAATAGATTTCAACTGTCCGGCTGTTTGCCTACCGTAGTGAACGTCTGAGTGGCAACATGTTCAGATTCAAAGTTTCGTTTTACATGATGCAGCCCTGGACTGTTGCTTTTAATGACTTATTTTCAAGCGTCACCTTAAATGTTATCGCAAAAGTCATACAATTTGGGTCCCCCTGCCATGTAATCCATCTCTTCGTATACTTCTGCACTAAAAGTAACGTGACCTGTAGGGGTAGAAAGAGAAAAACGGCTTTTCGTTGAGTATATAAGATCATCAAGATTACTGAACCTAGATTATTCACTTCAATAAGTTGTTGTCTCTTCTAGCTAAAAACTTGGGAATGGGGTTGGTAATTCTTGGTATACCATATTCTGTATTGGCAAACCGATGACCGTTTGTCACCGAAACCAGTGCAGCAATCAGCAAGCCATGGATTCGAAGAAACCTTCCACTTCACGGGATACGCTCCCGCAGTTCATTTTTCTCTTATGTTGAAGTCCAACCAAATTTGATTTTAGATCCTATTTCAGGGACTGTCAATTTCGTGCATCAACCAATTAGGTAACACTTATTTCTAAAAAGCAGTCGCGTGATGCTTGGTTGGGTCGTTTGCAGGAAAAATATCACGACCAAAAGAAATAGGGGAATGGATATACTTTTTCTAAACAAAGGTACTGATATGCTTTTTACGACATAATCAACTTGGATGACTTCGTTATGTGAACCCATATTTTGGGTGGAATATAGCAATAGACGTATAGTATTATCAGCAAAACGTCCAAACCATCCAGTGCTGTCGCAGAAATATTTAGTTGTTTCCAGTATCCGCGTATGGAATGAAATAAGAATACCATTGTATTGATGGACCAAAAAAATCATTTGAAAGAATTTAAATTTTTTACTGGAAAGTAACTCAGTTTCAGACCTGCCTAGCCATAACTTATTTCGTAGTATACGCACATTGTACTAGGGCGATGAATCCACTGCTGGGCGGTGGCAACCGCGTCACCTAGTTTGGTGTCTAAATGTAACTGCAGATGGGTTGCAATTTTGAGATGATCAGATTCAGGGTTGTAATTAATTTCATATAAACATTAAGAGAACTGCACTAGCCTATTAAAAAGTGAGTGACTATTGCTGTTCAGGCTCAAATCAAAATTTGCGTGTCCCAGCACGGGGTTCCGTTTACAACACCTTGATAGGATTAGTCTCCAGGGTAACAATAAATGGCTCCTCGCAGTAACTTGGTTGAAATAATTGGATATTTACGTTGAAAAATTCCGTTGTAAAATTTGGAAATCGCCCAACCAACTTATTGTTAGGATACCTCCAAGGAAATTTCGCAAGATTATCAACGTTTCTGTGTACAATTTTTTGGCACCACTGAACCACTTCAAAAGAATAAACCCGTTTCCTACCTGTTGATTGCTGTTCGGTTAAACTGTATTCTTTTCTGGACACGCCGATACGCTATTTATTTACTGCCAACAGTCAGTATGTTTTTAACAGGGAATTAACGAAGGTACAGCTTTCTGATGCCATCTTGATATCTGCAAAGCAGCAGCTAACCTTCACAGCAAAATGTTTGCACCAACAACTGAGTCGACTTTGACGGAGAATTAAAGACCATCTTTCACTACTGCTGTTCGACGGAGCACTCTTTCTCGTTGTCTCCATCTCAACTCTATAGGACAATGCGGGCTGTCAAATGTAGCTTTTAACTACCTAAAACGGAAAGCGATATATTTTTAAGGATTTGTGCTTTATAAAATTCCTAGTGAAGGCAGTTCTCACTTGCAAAACGCAAGCAATCGACCTTCATTTGGACAAACCAAACTCACAGGAGTAAATACTGTTACCTGTTGATACTCGTAAACTCACTCGCGGGATCCGTTTTTAACATGTCTACAGAGTAAAATTCATGAGGAAATTTATTCCTAAATATATTTTTAATAAGTGTATAGGAAACCACAACAGACGTCAATAAAACCTGATCTCCACTTACGTCTAAGTGCATGACTTGATTACCATGAAAAAGAACGGAAAATTTATCTTGCTGATTCGTTTGCATCCGAATCATTCTTACTTTCGGTCGTCACACTGTGCAAAACAATTTTAAAAATCCATTGTATCTGTCCAGTTATTGTGATGATTAATTAGTTACTGATCTAATCGTTCCGTTAAGTGTCATAGCCAAAGCTTTCCCTAGCATTGTCCATGTAAATCCTGGCTCATTGGCTAGAAAATCGCCATGTATATATGAGGTACACAGTTATATATATCCGAAAGCCACAAACCAGCGTTGACAAACGGAAATTGATTTATCGAAAAAACTTGGTGTAATTGGTAATTTTGAAGGAGCTAACAAACATTGTATTAACAGTGACTTGTTTACCGCCATGGTTTGAGCCAACAATTTTGCTTCGGAAGGGTTTCTCAGGTGGTTAGAATAGAAGGCTAGACCATTGGAATAATCGATCAAGGTCAGATCATGTTGGTAGATTGTCGAAAGTCACAATTAACTAGTTGAAACCCTGTAACAACCCATCTGTATCATGCTCTTAACATTGTTGTGACTCAAACCAATGAACATCAGAAGGCAATCGTTTTAATACAGTAGTCCAAAGTTTTTACACCTAGTTGCTGGTTTCATTCGCTTCATTTCGAAAGTATTCATTATATTTCTGTAGTAGACTAATTGGGTAATTACAGTAGTTAATATCCTCGCTCTATTCAAAAGTCTACTTTCAACAAATGAAGTGAACTTATTGTCAGATCTTTAGGATAGGCATACTGTGGCTAGCCAAGTCATTACACAAAATGTCAATAGACTCGGCCAAGTAAGCGGTCGGCAGGATTGCGCTCAACTCAGAAGTGAGCATAAGGAGAGTCTTCGCTTTCGCTAGGTTTCTGGCGGAGATAGCAGCTTTTCAGAAGAATGCGCTTTCGGCTAGATGTGTGTAAGATAATCCTGGATTAGGTGTGTGATTAGGAAAACTGAGGTCAAATGCATCTGCACAAAAACTTCGAGAAGACCCACTGCAAACGTATTAACACCCTTTCCGTCTCAAGTGCCCTCGGTGGGAATACGACATATGAATGATCACAAATGAGCATAGTCCTCAAAACACTGCGTGATTCCTAGAGGTAACCACAATTTTTACAGACCTTTCTGACAGTACTGTGCTTTTATCGTTATAACAGCCAAAGCCACATGTCTGTACGTGTCTTATGTAACCACACAATTGTGGCCGAAATGATTTGTCTACTGTTCAATCCTTACTGAACAAATTCTCATATTTTTGGCTCAGCTAAATTCATATAGTCTTCTCAAACAGTGTAACAGTGGCTATAAAGGCAAGTCGTTTATTGTGGATTTGTGTGAGTGATTTCTGTGCGAAGTACAAGTACGCCGGTTGACGTCAACCAACTAACTGATTGTTCACACGGTATGCAACAGTTGCATTCAAGGTGAATTTTCTGTTGTCTACTTAAAGGAACTTCTTGGGAATGAGTGTCGTTCAAGTAGGTTAACTCAACAGTTCCGAAAGATGATCAGTGCAATGTTCGAACTGATTCGTCTTTGAATAGAACAGTTATAGGGCGGAAAGTGGTAGATGCAAGCATTTCTTATTGATTCATCAGTACCAAAATTTAAAATAACGCGAAACGGGTTTTTATGTCTAACAGTTAGGGGGGCAGGATGGGTAGACAGTCGGTAGGTTGTGAAAGGTCAGTATGTCCTGGGAAGGGTCAAGTTTACGAGCAATTGTTTCTGAACACACAGGGTCCGCTCCAGCCAGTTGGCTGCTGCCGCCTCAGAAGATTGCAGGAATCTTGGATTGGAATGACGTAACAGCATTCCGAATATGCAAACTGGGTCGACAACGTGAAGAGCCGTCAGGACGTGCCTTGCAACTGAGGACACTGGTTGTTTGCGTGTTTCAAGGACACTGTCGTCCTTCTGTAATAGAGAGTTCTGCATCCATTTAGGCAAATGTTCTTCCACTCCGGAGATCAAGCACCTCTGTGTTCTGCCTATGTAATTTTCTTTGCAGTCACATGTGAATTGGTAGACACAGTGTAAAGTGGTAGCGGCAGGCTGATCTCTTTTGACTGAGGGGACAGGCGGTTTCTGGGTCCGAGCTAATACACAGAGTTCCGCTGAGTTAAATGATCACGTAATCGACTTCACTAGTCTTCGAGTTGTTTGACGCATGCTATAATCAATTATATATAAACCTTTTTTCTTGCCGTGGCCACCTGCTCGGAAGGTGGTTTCGGTCTGCTATGTCTCTCTGTGGACCTTTTTGGATACCAATTCGATTGTAGTACAGACGTGATCAAGTCTACTTCCTCCGCAAGACTATCTTGTATACAGATTTGGCTTGCTCCTGTGAATGGTGTATTCACTAGTGCGTGTTTGTGATGGACCATTGTGAAACTACTAGAGTTCAGGTAATGACCAGCCCAAGTGGATTTCTTGTAGACAGTTCTTTTAATAGAACCGGCTTCCCCGTGACTAATGAGTATGTCTAGAAACGACAAACGATCAACAGCCTCAAATTTACACGTTACATTCAGGTTTGAATGACAACTATGTAAGCGTCGCACTAGGTTATCTATTGCCGCGGCACCTCAGTGTTCTGAATCATGTCTGACCATCGGATGCCCAAGATGCGCCCCAGACACTGCACATGGAAGCGGCTCAGATAGCTCACATTCCGCTGGTACACTGTGCACGCCTGTTGTACGGCAGTGAGACGTGGACACTGTACCACGCTTCCATGTGCAATGTTTGAAGCTTATCTTGGGCATCCGATGGTCGGACATGATTCCGAACACTGAGGTGCTGCAGCGAGTGGACAATGACGAGATGGAAGTAATGCTGATGCTGAACCAGCTCCGTTGGCTCGGTCACGTCCGTCGGATGGGCGATGACCGCATTCCGAAGCAGCTCTTGTACGGACAGGTGAGAAAACTTAGGCGAACTCCTGGCGGTCAAAAACGGAGATACCAGGATGTTGTGCAGGTAAGTCTTTCACGTTTTAACATTGATTTTAGATGTTGGGAAGGGTTGGCGTTGAACCGGACGGCCTGGAGGAATGCAATCCGGACGGGCGTTTGAGTGTTCAACGAACAATTTTTGCGCGGCCGCAAGCGGAAGCGTGCGGTACGCAAGGGAACCATCGGTACCATAGATCGCGGTGACGTGACTATATGGCGTTGCGATGAGTGCGGCCGCGAATGCGCCGGCCGTTTGTGGTTAGTAGGCCACCAACGTACTCATACTACACCGTCGGCGAAGAGACAACGAGTACGTTAAGCTCCGGTCAGGTAGGTCATATCAGTATATTCATTCTGCTGCTGTTAATGACTGCACCGGCAAACAGCCTGGTCATTGACAACTAATGCGCTCCTCTTTTCAGAAACTTGAGTGTCTGTGGTCTTCTATCCATTCTTTTCTTTGGCTTTGTTGGTGTATTGTATGATGGATGGTCTGCCTGGTTTTTCATAGTTCAATAAGGAATTTGCTTTTCAGCCCTACTTTCTCTGGGATGCAATAACGTGCACTCCTATACTGCAACAATTCTTGTATAACATTGCACAAATCTTTCTTCTTAGTTAATGTCTCGTCATTACAGCCTCTCTCTGTTTAGTTTCCGAGAGATAAGGGTTTCCTCTCCTTAATAGCCAATCATGTGGCTAACCAGCATTGGCCGGCTGGACAGAAAGGCCCCAGTGTCACAACTCAAGGTCTTATTCCTTCTGGTTTACACTGGATATGTGGTGTGTTGGTGGAACCGCAACTGGTACGACGCAGGCCAATTGCGCTGACGGTTAAGTGCAGGCGTCACCTGGCTTCGGTTACTGTGACAGGCAAATCCGCATCGGATGCTGCCAACCGTATCTATTGCCTATTTGGAACGACTGAATACTAGTGCGTCATCGACGTAGCGTTTGTAGTAGGACAGACTTGATACTTGCGCGGCTAACTCCTGCTCGATCCTTAACATGAAGAAGTCTGCAGCGATGGGCCAAAATGGACCTTCCATGGCTACCTCATCTATTTGACGGTAGCACCGATCTAGAAAACGGAAGCTGATGTTTTCAATGCTGAAAAATAGTGTTCAAACATGCGAAAAGACGGATTATTATGCTTGAATACAAGCAATCCTTTAGGAGAACTACCGATGCCTCACGAGGACCAATGCAAATAGCGTGTGTAGAAGTACCGTTCTGAAACGTACCAACTAAAATAACACCAATCAAAATAGGTTTGACCTGAAAGACCGATACGAGACAGAGTTGCGTATTCAGAAGACAAACCATCAAATTTAAGCTCAGGTTTTGACATGTTCATCGAAAATTTATAAGTCATAACGTGTGATGAGTTTGCAATCCCCTATCCGTTTTCCCCTAGAAAAAAATCTCTGGCAGCAAAGTTCATTTTGGAATAATAGTGTTGTGGAAAAGTTCCGGAAAACTGATTGCGATAGTTCCTTTTGAAGTGCAATGCGATCAAAACGCCATGGTTCCAGTTACGTCATAATAGTGACATAATCGTATCCAAACGTTGTCTCCCAGTGTGCCTATGACGTGTCTGACCTCACTTGAACTTGCCATTTGTTTTGCTCGCTCCGCCATGACAACTGTTTCATATAAATGTTATGTATTTGTCCTGATGATGTATAACCGAAAGCGACCTTGTTCGCTGCATGATTTTTCCGAAGAATGCGCTTTTGTTGAATGTTGGCGACCACGTCGACAGCCCAGTGACGTCTGCGAGGTGGTTGGTACCGACAAGTTTCAGCGGAATCGTGTTACGCAAGCTAAGTGTGACCATGTGAAAACCAAATGGGCCACGGTTTACAACGCCACAGGTAGTTCATTCAGACCGGTACTCATATAAATGATTCGCCATATCACGAAACCGCCAAGCGGTTGGCGGAAATACTGGAGTCTAGACGGCGGAAGTTAGGCCAATACAATTTCCGTGACACTTTCCAGTCTGTAGATTCTGTAAGGGTTACTGACGGTCGGTAGCAACTCATGGGTTTCCTTGATTTGACATAGCTAATTACAAGTGTACCACTATTCAGACAGTTAACTTCTGTGCGCTCATCTATAACAACCGGGAAGCCTATTCAGGCTACAAAAGTAAGATTCAAAAGAACTTTTTTAATTGTAGCCCCAACCTTCAGTTCTTGTTCAACGGTTAGCTGTAACGAAAATCGGGTGGGCTAGCACTGGCACCTCCTTTAGGTCCACTGCTGGCTGACGTACTCACCAGCAAATTGGAATCCCGACATCTGTTGAACACTTGAAGCCTCCCTAAGAACCGCCGATATGCTGGCTATATTTCTGCTGTTGTACAACCAGGAAATGTGCTAACAACCGTCCTTCAGTTTTTTAATGCAACACACTTCAGTGCGCTTCACCTCAGAAGAGGAATCTAACAACTGGCTCCACTTCTTAGAGGTCAAACTGACCAGACGGCAAGACGGTACACAGACAGGTCAGTACATCAGCTGCAATTGTTTTGCGCTAATTAAAAAAGCGGAGTTTAGTCCGAAACCTGGAAACTGTAGCAAAAAAGATTTGTTCGGATAACGCAGTAGAGCAGAAACTGAAAACGGTTCAAAACCTATTTTGAGAAAACGGTTATCCGGAACAATTCACCACTTCAAATGTGAAGACAAATATCCGGTATGAGATGATGCTCAGGGGTGAAAGAAAAATTTAATAGAGCTCCCATTTATAGAAAACGCTGTGGCAGATTAGTTCAATCGGTGCATGTACCAGTCAATTAGGACTACCTTTCCAGCAACAGCCTTAAGCAGTCAGTTCACAACCTTGCCGATTTTGAGATTGAACCTCTAAAATAAGCTACCAGTCCACAACCAATCAGTGTTCGTGTACTCATTTTCTTGCTCCTACTCTACCGCAGAATGTGTTGATACTAAGACTAAGTGAGTGTCCATAGGATCAAAGAACATCAACCAGGTTGGGGCGGAACCGGTTGTCTTAATCAACTACTAGCACCACTGTTGCACACCTTGCCGTTAGCAACTATCCCACAGACGTCAATGGAACATTCTGGGTTGTCGACGTAGTCGCCAATACTTAACAAAAGCGTATCCTGACGATCGCCAGATCGATTGCAATCAGATTATGCAACCCTAGCCTGTGCTGATTCGTTATTGTGCAAACCATACGTTGATGATATTTTAATTTTTACTGACTTTATTCGTTTCGACTTGTTTTTCAACTTCCTCAGTAATATTCACCCAGACCTATCTTTATCTTACGAAGTTGAGTCGGACAAGTTTACCTCTTTTGGATGTACTCATTACTAGACGGTATTTTACAACGCTCAGTTCACCACAAAGCGACTTGTGGTTGTCAATATCTGCGGTTTTCAAGTTTTGCTCCTGTTGCATACAAACGCGGTTTAGTTAAGACACTGTTTCATAGAGCCAAACCTATTTGTACCCCCGGACGCTCTGAAGACAGAACAGGAGTTTTTGAGACAAACTGATACTCCGACACATTCATTGAGGCACATAATACGGTGAAGAACAGCACTGAGCCTATACTGACGGCTCAAAAGAAAGATGTTTTTCTATTCTTGCCATCCAAGGGTGCCCATCTAGCCAATGACATAAAGCACAAATTAAAGTATGCTCTGGCCCGAACGTATGCGGTTGTGCAGTTGCGCTTATTAGAAACCACCAGAGGAGTAGTTCTCCGCAATCGCAAAAGTAGTTTGTCAAACTGTTGTCTCCCGTGTTGTGTACCAGTTCACTTGAAGTTGCAGTGACGTTTACATAGGCAGGACAAACCGACAACCAACACAGAGAGTCGCCGAACACATCCCGAAGTGGTTGAAACAGCAAATGACGCACCAACCCCAACTTGTTGCACTGACTACTCGAAAGTAAACGTCATCGATTGCTAAACAAATTATGACGACAGGTCATCAAGTTGACCCATTAAACTCACTCAAGATATTGTTGCGCAACCGGAACCCATAGTTACTAGCTTTCTGTGAAGTGATGCTCATTCGAACTTACCAACCGANCCGAAGCCCTGAATTTTCACAGTTGGGTCTCATCTAAAATCAATATAAATTTGTCCAGCGTTTGCAACTTCCGTGGCTACGATTCAACCACATCCATTCTGACAACACAAAACACTTGATCCGGACAGTATGACGTAACATCCATTCAACGTCCGGTCCGGGTTTGACCAATTATTGTGTGGATTCCAGTAGTTGTCTTTGTTGTCACTGAAGCACAGTTACATCTCCGTTTTTGCGGTTTGTCTCTTGACGCGTTCTAATGAAACCGCTGTAATTGCACTGACTTTAAAAAGAATTATCGAACACCTTAATATTTTAACCTAAAATGAGGCTTGTGTTGGGTGACCACAATTAACAGTTGATTGTGACTGGACGATAAACGCGCTTTTCATTATTACACTGGCAGTACCAGGTTGTGAATAATGCATTCGGATAATACCTACTAGAAGCTGAAAATTCAGGAAGGGCACACTTTTCTCTGAGAAAGGCTTTTGCTATGAAAATACTGATGCAACTATTATGAGGAATTGCGCATCGAAACTTATATCCCATAAATAGGAGTGCTACTGTTCCATAAAAATGTCACAAACCTGTTCAGAACCTCGTCCAGGCCATTTATTTAGTTACCTGAATTATGACCACTTCTTACCGATTCGCTCAGGTTCTTGTCAGCTTTTGTTTACCTCTCTTAGATGACTATTGTGCACAGCCTTTTGTGCAGTTTATCTTCTCTCGTAAGGTTTGCATCTCGTCCCTTACCATTACGATAACCTTTCTAAAATTGCAACCCCAAGTTTTTATTCAAATACGTGTCGGTACAAGTGGTCACCTGCTGGACAAACTATGGAAGCGGCGTCCATCTTCCCTGAAAGCAGTTCATCTGGGATTGGTAGGTGTTTTGTGAGATTTTGAGATAACCAATGCTGGCGTTGTGAAATGC
>QNGE01000649.1:222859-246401 GCA_008508345.1 Paragonimus westermani
TGAAATGCGCCTAGGGACAAATATATTGCCTTCCCTCTTTTTACGGTTCCGGGTACCGTTGTTTACGTTTTGCAATCCTTTTATTGTGTCCGTAACAGACCACATACTCTGTTGTGCTCTTTTAATTTGTGGTCATTTTCTAAGAATAGTTTCAGAGATGTGTTAATTCATTAACTAACTAGTGTTTTTCTATATAGCCGTCCGCGTGGTAAGACAGGTGATAAGCATGTATTCGATTTCGTTATTACGACAAAACGCAGAACGGTGTCATACACCGGTTTACATCAATATTGTGCTTGACAAGCAGACGTAAATGGATGACCTACAGTGTCGTGTAGCTGTGCATGGTACACCACTGTTATGGCCAAAAATTGATCTCTTTAGATTGGAATGTTTATCCACACACAAATTATTCGAACGAATGCAGCAATTAAGTTCTGTTTTTTACTAATGTATATTTTTATCCACACGAATGCCACATACTAACTTTATGGTTCTGCGCAATTTCTATGTGCCTATCAATGTTGGGGGGTATCTTATAAGCGATTTTCGTAGAAGGTTAGGAGCGCTTTGTCAGCAAAAATTTGAGCTTTTTCTAAGTAGTCCCAA
This sequence comes from Paragonimus westermani, assembly GCA_008508345.1. NCBI lineage: Eukaryota > Metazoa > Platyhelminthes > Trematoda > Plagiorchiida > Troglotrematidae > Paragonimus > Paragonimus westermani. Next base: position 223,469 of record QNGE01000649.1, read on the forward strand.
CTAATCTATGAACCAAGCAGAAATGTGAAATGCATAAGATTTTACAACAGCTAATTAACTAGCACGATTGTTCACTTTTTTAACTGATGACGTCACTATAGCTAAACAAACCCTCAACAGATACACAATCATCTATCCTGACGTAATATCTCCTGTAGTTGTAATTAACTTCCTATGTGCTAAATTGTTGATTCACAACCACTTGTCCTGGTAATTCAATCGTGTGTTGGTTGACGAACCGTGCGCTATGTGCTTGATCATCTAAACGGACGTGCCGAAACCCTAAGCAAACAAAAACTGGTGTAGATATCAGAAGATAATTGAAACAAGCTTGTGTCATTAACTCGATTATGTTAACTTTAGAGGTTATGGTGGTTTGCTACTACCAATCAGTATACCGCACTGTGTTGACGTCTGAGAATGCTTTTCTTATCATAGTCCGCTGTTTCAAACTGATTCGACAAAATTAATTAAAACTGAGCGCAGTCCTCTATGTCCAAGTCCTATCTCCTTTGTTCGTTACCTAAATCAGGAGTAACGTTTATCCTATTGGGCAACTGCAAAGCCGTATGATTTCTCGAAACTTACATCTGAGCTGATAAATTGACTACTTCTTTCCAGTCCTGCTTAGAAACTGGTCAGAATAACCTAATCTACTAGAGGTGACCCGTCAAGAAATTTAGCCATATATGTTCATCAGTTGCTGACAGGATGAGCCCACATGATCGCCACTAAATATCAACAGCTTTGTGTGTGAAAATTAATATGACTCATTCAAAACAAAATTGATTTCTGACCGCACTCACGGGTTAGAAATCTTGACCAATTGTATCCATGTTATGGGGCTGAGAACATTAATAACGACGTGCTAAACACACTTAATAGCGAATGTCTGTCTGAAGCAATTGGTTCCTTTGAACAGTTTCAACAAAGCAGTTAGAACACGGAAACTGGTAGATGCAAGCATTTCGTACTGACTCATCAGTACTACATTTACGGTAACGTGGATGAGTTTTTTATAGCAAGCAACTAGAGGTGTGGCTATTCAATATTCGTGTTAAGATAGGTCATTAAGCTCAGGGAACAGTCAAGTTCACGAACAGTTGTTTCTGAACTCAGTGAGCTGGTCTGAATCGATTGAGTGCAAGTGCTTCAACAAACAGTAAGAATCCAAGGTTGGAATGACGTAACAGAATTCTGAATTCACAAGATGGATCGATAGCGTGACTGATGGTCAGGACGTGTTTAGCGACTGAGGAAGCTGGTTGTTTACGCGTTTCAGCAACATTGCTGTTCTCCAGTAACAGAGACTTCTGCAGCCATTTTGGTAGATGTTCCTTTATTCTGGAGCTCAAGCATCTCTCGATTCTGTCTATGTAAATTTCTCCGCAGTTATATGCAAAATGGTGGACACAATATGAAGTGGCGCCGATAGACTGACCTTCCTCCATTGAAAACTGGTGACTTTTGATACCGAGCGATCACACGGTGTTTAGCTGCACAGAACGTTCGTCCAACCACCATGTTGTTTGATGGACCTTTAAAAGGCGGGTGCATATAGACTCTCTTTTCCTCTAGAGTGACCACCTCTTCGGGTGGTACCTTTTATCTAATGTGTCTAAATATGAACCTTCTGAGGGTAACTGTTTGATTGTAGGAGAGACGTAATGAGATCCAGTTCCTCCGCGAGGCTGTCGGATGTACAGATTGGCCTTGCTCGTGTGAATAAAGTATTCGCTAGTGTTCGTTTTTATTGAACCGTTGTGAACCTGCTGAAGTTTAAGTATTGACCTGACCACGTGGGTTTCCTATAAACAGGTCTTTTAACCGAGCCACCTTCCCGGTGACTTGAGAGGATATCTAGAAATGGGAGGCAGTTGTTGACTTCAGATTCGAAAGCAACCTCCGGATTGGGAGGACAGCTATTTAGACGTTGCACCAGGTTACCTATCATCTGTTTAGATTGACTGAAAACTGATGTTATCGCCGTAACGCTTGTAAAATGACAAGTTTTCTATCTCCCTAGGTAGCTTTTGATCAATTTTTAACACGAAAATGTCTGCTAAGACGTCTGTTTGAGAGTAGGGTCGCTCAAGAAAACGAAAGTTGACATCCTCAGCACAGAGCAGCAAAGTTTCCTTCAATAGGTCGGTAGGAAGCGACAACAAAATGTGACTCACTTCGACGAGTTCACAAACGTAGTCGGTCGTTTCATGCAGCGGAACACTCGTAAACAGTGACTGAGCGTCTACAGAGCACATCAGTTCGTCATCATGATTGATTCTGCCCAGGTTACTGGTCAGTTCAAAAGAATCTTTGATGAAATGTGTCTGAAATCTTCGTTTCACTGGGGCACATCTACCGTGAATGCAGTATCAGTATTCTTAGTACGTACTTAAAAATAAAAATTGGAGCATTCTTTGGAGCAAATACTGTCACGATTATTGCTCACAGAAACAGTTGTCGGTGCCCCTATTCTTGTTGCAACTTGAAGACTACGTCGATATGCGGTGGGATCAGTAATTTTCGCGTCCTCTTTACAGCTCGTCCGTGTGCCGCTGAAGCCGCCAGCTGGACATCACTAAACATAACAGTTGTAGCATACGCAAGTTAAATTTCGATATGATCGGTTTCACCAGTTGTCATCTATGTCAGCAGTAACATAGTAGGATGACCAGTACAACTGCTTCTGAAAGAGCTCACCATATCTGTCAAATCGCTTAGAACAACCGTAAATTCGTGATTCATCTCTTCACGTGTAATCTCAACAACTGTCGGCTCTTGAGGTATTCGGTCATTTCATAACATTGTTCTGTGTAGACGTTCACTTCTCGTGAGAAAGTAATCTTCATTTCACCTCGAGAGAGTTTACATAGGCTCGCATTTGTTTTGACTGCAATCATTTTGAGGCTGGACGTCAATATACACGCTGACAAGAACCAAAGAGCGTAATGGTTAAATGTATAATTTGATCGCTTTTACTTTTTCGGTTAGCTCAAACGTTTTTATTTGAAAGTGAGCGCACACGATTGCAGTGATCAGGGACCTGTAACGGCTAACAGTCACATATAACTACATGATGATAAAGCTTTGACGGAAGAAGTTTGTAATGAGGTCGAGCTTTTGTCATACCATGTTCTTCACGTGTGACATTCTCTAGACGTGTTGACACTCTGTCCTTCAAAAAGACATTGCGAATCACTTGAATTTGTCAGTTCTCAGCAGTTTAACGTATAACAAATCATCAGCTGTTCTCACTGTTCTGAGTAGCACACCCTTATTACGTGCTTCAAAAGAACCGTGCCTCTATGGGCAGTAAGAAGAATGGAACGGGAGCCAGTGCTTCATTTGGCACCAGATCGATGTGCGTGCCTACTAGGAGGCAGGTCTCACAGTTAACTGCGGTTTGCCATCAAATCACATCTTATTTAAATTGCACTACGTGTAAGTGAATCCAAACTGGTTCAGCCTATGTGCGGAAAGCCCGTTACAGGGACGAAGCAGATAAACCACACTACAGTCGTATGGCTTCCCAAATTTACAATAACTGAGAAGTGTCATAGTTTTGCAACCTTAATTCATCTACTTTCACTGCGTTATTGACACAATGTACTAATCACGACCACCACCACCACCACCACAAGAGGACATCAACAATTTGGGCTGGTAATTATGTCACAGTGTTTACAACAGATACACGCTGAGCAAAACACAAACGTCAGTAGTTTAAGAGAAAAAGAAATGTAACCTTAGCTCGACTTGTAGCACCAAGTTGTTTTTATAGCTTACTAAATTTATCAGAACAGAAAGACATTGTGCTATGTTAACACCTCGTTTATTTTCATCACTAGCAAACTTGAAACACGCCAGTTATGTGCAACATACAGATAGGAGCAAACAGGTTATTACACACGCCTAAAAGCACACCAAGTGTTTTGTAATCATGTCACCGGTTACGAAACACATCATGATGACATGTCACCGTTAAACGCTTTCAGGATGCTGTTGCGCAATCTAAACCGAAAGCTACTGGCTTTCTGTGACGCGATGCTTAACCGATCTTAGCAGCCGATGTTGCGTGCAAAAAAGTGGTTCAGTCAATCTATGGGATTTTCATGGTAGTGATAGCATAAGGCTTGGTGTACTTGTAGGCGTGTCTGATTCCCTGCTGGCCTTTATCGGCTGATAAGTCTATCTGAATACGAAGGCTACGATCAGTTGTGAGTGATATTCAGTTCGTTCGAAAATACCCATTAAGGTTATGAGAACGACAGACCAGCGAACAAGACTCGTTTTCTGTGTTTGATCATCAGGCTAATCACAACACAATAAATATGAAAACCGGCCATCCCAATCATGAGGCAACCGTGTTATCCACTGCGCCATTGACCTCACATTAGGCACGACCGAATTATCAAATCTGAACGCTCAACCACTCTCGCTTGTGAGCAATGATCAGGTTGCCCGATCGTCTCGAGAGAAGACACAGTTACTGCCTGTTAACTACAATCGATAACCCCGAGATTAGGACTTCCCAGACAGGTCGAGATCACAGAACTCATTAAACATGCCTAATGTGAGGTCATTGGCACAGTGGTTAACACGGTTGCCTCATGATTGGAATGGCCGGAGTTCAAATCCCCGCCGTGGCAAGGATATGCACTACTGACGAGCTCTTACTTTCTTACTGACAGAATGACTGGGGTCGGTCAAGTGAGCAACAATCGCACTTGAAACCGTTTTAACCACACCACTGTTCAACCACGCGGGATGGTGTTCACGTACTCTGTCCGACCAATATATGATGCGCGACACAAGCAAATAGACGAGTACACAATAATTGGTTGTAAAACATGGAAGTCTGTCTTTGAGTAGTGACATGATAACGGATGTTAAACGGAAACTGATACACAATTCAGCAGCAATGTAGGTTGTTTCGATTGACTTCCTTAGCTTTCTGGCGATAATCTCGGTCATGGTATCTCCCTTGAAAGGAAGGCTAATAAATGCAAGTTTCTCGTTCACAGGGAGTGCCTTAAGTTTCAGCTCTACCGTCTGTATCGTCTTCTGAATGAAACACACGGGGTAGGCATTCTGCATGAACACTTCCTGTAGAAAGTCTAGCTCAGCTTGCAAAGTGTCAGAGGTGCAGATCTTTAACACCCTACCCGTCAGGCATCTTATGCGGTTTCGCTCTTGATTTAATGGAACAAAACTGTCGAATTGAATGTACTGGTCACTCCAAGTCTGTTTTCTGTACACCGTTCGTCGGATTGAACCGACTTCTCTTCTTACCACTCCAACGTCCAAAACATTTATTTGGCCCTTGTTGTCTGACTCCACTGTGAATTTAATACTGTTACGGGCTTAGTTAAAAGCTGCCATAACTCCGTTCATGCTAGCATTCTCATTGTTGATATCAAACACGTTGTCCTTAACCTATATTGCCCGTTTTTGTGACTCACCCTAGTCACTTTTCATATTTACTGTGTTGTAATCAGCCTAATGGTCAAACACCGCTATGTTAAATTTGAAAATTAACCAAATCCCCGACTATTCATCAGTAACCTTATCAATATGTTGTTTACAATCGGCATGTTTCACGTATGCAAGCAGTGGGAGTAAATTAGATGATAGCCTTTTGCTATGTGTCTTCTTTACACCATGAGGAATTGGTTGAGGGGAAACCAGGCTCACTAAACGCCAAAATATTATCTTGCTTACCAGGAAATCCCACAGCGCTCTACAGCATGTTCTGACGGAGCAGAATGTAATGTACTTTTTATAGCTGGTGTTGAATTTCCCGATGTTTACAGGATATCACACGAGCGTTCGTCGCACATCCACCTCAGATCGGAAACGCATCAGAATGAGGTGGAACTGATGTCACTTAATTGCTCACATGAGACTAACCTGCGTAAACATCGTTCGTCTGAGAGTTTCTTTTTACTCAAAACTGTTGTTTATGTCAGATACTAGTTAAATAGTAGATTTGTTATCAAACTGTGCAGCAACCGGTTGCATCCCCATACAAATTCAACTTGTGAAAGAACAGTCTGAAAATGTTTCAAACTGTTATGAGCCATGTTTACCATCCTGTGGGCACCTGCTCTGAAGAAGAACTTCTGATGTGAGACATTTCTAAATACGCGTCCGTGCAACTTAATACCTAAGATAAACATGCTGACTGTGTGGCTGAAAGTGAACCCTGTGAATTCCGATCTCATTGGCTATCTTACTCTACTCGGCTGTAGCCAATACCGCATTTCTATTGATGAACTCGGTCTGGTCTGTGTCATGCTAACATTAAATTTGCCTATTCACTGTTATACACACACACATACACAGAATGTGTGCGTTTGGCACTCTACTTACTTAACTGAGCTCATTGATCCATCTATATTTTATATTCAGGGTGCTGAAGAGCTTCATTATATCCCCGACAATTATTCTTACATTCGCGTTGTACCAAAAGTATCCAGTTAAAATGTGTTGTGGTAAAATCTGTCAGTTTGTTGTTGACTTTTCTGTCTGCATGGTGATAAAACACTGAATTCTGAACCAGACAATTTTCAGCTCAATTATTTCTATCACCAGAGCATAAAGGACGTTCGAACGATTCGTGATGTGGATCGCTACCTCGAACCTCATCGAATTAATAGCCATCTGAGGACAGATGAGAACTGGAAAAGTTGTGGAATACAACTGTGGGAGCAAATTGAGCAATTTTACTACGGGTAATAAACTATTCTCATACAGTAATAATGATGACACAATAACACAGACAGCAAACGGAAAAATACAACGTTGGTACTTCAGAAGAGTGCCTTGGAAACCTTGATTTGTTTCACATGGTCTCCTTTCACATTGCTAGGTAACGAAATGTACTAGAATACTATATTTTTTTCTCAAGTTGCACCACAGGGACTGCAGCGTGGCACTTAGTGTGTAGGCAGTTACCACTGATCAGGAGTGGTTAGTTGTTTACAAATGTCCCCATTCATGGACACCTCTTTGGCTACTTTTACTTGGTCAGCCAGCACATACATAGGTCTTCTAGTTTATGTTTACTCTTTTAAGCTCTCTTTCATATTCCTTCCCCTATGCCCAGTCAACGGTTGATCCGGAGAAATGGTTGACCAGTGACAGATTCGTTCAACAGGGAGATGAATGTCATGTGATTACACTATTTCTGTCTAAGTTAGTCATTCATTTACCAAAGGCTGATTCAAATCAATATATACATATAACTGCACATGGCGTCAACGGTTGCAAGGAAAGGTCGAGGACAAAAAAGCAAGCTGAGAGTGAAATGAATGTATAAATGCATCTTGAGCTCGCAGTACACTAGATGCTGTGAAATCAACAATGTTGTAATGCTCGCTAAGAGGCTGGATTACAAACTCAGGGACGAACTGACTAAATCTGCAGCAAAACTCACTACTATCCAATTTTAAATCGCAACGTTAACCGAATCGACCACCTTAAGTGTCAAACTATCCGTTGACGCGTTTCAGAAACATTACCATTCTCCGGTAATGTTTCTGAAAAGCATAAACAGCCTGTTTCCTCAGTCGCTAGTCACGTCTTGACCACCGGTCATGCTACCGATTCATCTTGTGCATTCAAAATCCTGTTGCGCCACTTCAATCCGAGATTCTTACGGTTCGCTGAAGCAGTTGCAATTAATCGGTTCAAACCAGCTCTCTGTGTTCAGAAACAACTGTTCGTGAACCTGACCCTTCCCTGGACTCAATGTCTTATCCTAACCCACTTATTGATTATCCACCTCTCAAATCGATTGTTTTAAAATAAGCCCACCCATGTTATTGTAAGTTTGGTACTGATGAGTCAATACGAAATGCTTGCATCTACCAGTTTTCATGTACTATTAGGTTTGTTTACTCTGAGTAACCTTTCATAAATAAAGTAGCTCAACATGTTTTCATGATGCCTCGAGAATGAGACATGAAAAAACTTTATACCATCCTTAAATGCAGCCTCATACGTGTCTATTCAACTGAGATTTGAACATTCCAGGTTATAATATAGGTCCGCAAAATTGGTAAAATCCATAGATCCGTAAATATCAAAGAGTCATAAAGGTGACGTTTATAAGATATGTTTGCCGTAATCGTGTCATTAATCTCTGTCTCAATCATTCTGTGAGAAATATCAGGTAGCATTGGTCTATTTGAAGACAACCTTTTCGGAACAGAAAGAACCTCAATCTACATAAACAAAAAAGCATTTAGGATAATCCTGACTTATAGAGAAAGTTATTCTGTGAAGATACTGCTGCCATATTATATGTATATAGTGATGCTGTGGTAACTGAAAGACAAGCAAGAAACCCAAACAGCATTTGTAAACGTACGGGGTAGTCGACCTAAGAAGTTGAAATAATGTGTGTGCAGTTAATAAACAATAAGTTTGACGACTTTTGACACCAACCTTCGGAATGTCTTGCTAAGTGCGTTTCTTGGAGCATGATCGAAATATTAGCGTTCTGCAACAGGTTGTCTTGGTGTCCCTAATGGCGTGAANCACGTCTTGACCACCGGTCATGCTACCGATTCATCTTGTGCATTCAAAATCCTGTTGCGCCACTTCAATCCGAGATTCTTACGGTTCGCTGAAGCAGTTGCAATTAATCGGTTCAAACCAGCTCTCTGTGTTCAGAAACAACTGTTCGTGAACCTGACCCTTCCCTGGACTCAATGTCTTATCCTAACCCACTTATTGATTATCCACCTCTCAAATCGATTGTTTTAAAATAAGCCCACCCATGTTATTGTAAGTTTGGTACTGATGAGTCAATACGAAATGCTTGCATCTACCAGTTTTCATGTACTATTAGGTTTGTTTACTCTGAGTAACCTTTCATAAATAAAGTAGCTCAACATGTTTTCATGATGCCTCGAGAATGAGACATGAAAAAACTTTATACCATCCTTAAATGCAGCCTCATACGTGTCTATTCAACTGAGATTTGAACATTCCAGGTTATAATATAGGTCCGCAAAATTGGTAAAATCCATAGATCCGTAAATATCAAAGAGTCATAAAGGTGACGTTTATAAGATATGTTTGCCGTAATCGTGTCATTAATCTCTGTCTCAATCATTCTGTGAGAAATATCAGGTAGCATTGGTCTATTTGAAGACAACCTTTTCGGAACAGAAAGAACCTCAATCTACATAAACAAAAAAGCATTTAGGATAATCCTGACTTATAGAGAAAGTTATTCTGTGAAGATACTGCTGCCATATTATATGTATATAGTGATGCTGTGGTAACTGAAAGACAAGCAAGAAACCCAAACAGCATTTGTAAACGTACGGGGTAGTCGACCTAAGAAGTTGAAATAATGTGTGTGCAGTTAATAAACAATAAGTTTGACGACTTTTGACACCAACCTTCGGAATGTCTTGCTAAGTGCGTTTCTTGGAGCATGATCGAAATATTAGCGTTCTGCAACAGGTTGTCTTGGTGTCCCTAATGGCGTGAATTAAGGAGGTTCGGAGCTCTGGATATTCAGTTGTTAGGGGGAATATTTTAGGTAAAAATTCGCCCAAACAAGATCAACCCGGTATGTTTCCTTTGCTTTCCGAATGAATCTCACGCCAAGTTGTTTACTGAACAAAACCTTCCAAGAACCAACGTCATGACACAAATGATTGAAACAAACACAAGGGAAATTTTCAATTATATTGCTTCAGTTTTGACAGAATGAAAATGCTGAGGCGGCCAACTGCTCAAAGGATGGTGAACTTCGATATGTAGTTTTGGTTTGTCCTACAAAAGTCATGTTGGATATAAGGTGACACAAGTCGGTACACCTGGTTAAATAAATGTTTCGCGTAGAAACTCGGTATAAGTTGGAGACAAACCTAGAGCACGGGACGAAGAGTTTCAGAGTGAACATTATGTGCATCCTAGGAAGCATGCAGTAGAATTATTCGGTGTAAACAAGAGGATGAGCGCTTAGTATAGCAGGATCTAGGAGAAGAATGCACAAATAAATATGAACGGTATCCGATCTTTTAAAAAGAATCTTGCGAGCAGTGCAGCTGTTGCGGAATTGTGCAAGCGGAAACAAACTTAATATTTTACTCCCAAATGACTGACAACGTTTAAGTTTTTCTACATAAGTGCAGGATGACTGGGTTTGACGAAGGCAGAAAACAATCCACAACAATCCTTAACATACGAAATAACAAAGACAACCAATTTGGTTCAATAAAACCGAGTTGTCAGTTTCACTTCAGTTACTGAACTAGTCGAAGAAAAGGCAGCAAAGTTGAGTCGGTAGATGTTGATCAAGCTAGACGACATTATTCGGTCCTTTCATGGCATAATCACTACATTTCGGAGTGGGGATACGCAGTCAACGTTGAATAAATACTGTTTTACAAAAAGCTGTCTATTTTCTTGACCTCGCTTTGGGCATGACCAAATTGATATTGTCAATGCTCAGCCATAACCCTAATTCTGCACCACTCGCCAGTAAGCAAAATGTGACCTAGTATGGTGAATTTTCCTGTGATTTCAGTCTACTGAATAATTCTAATCATGAGGCCGACGAATGAAGTTAACGGGACAGTCCATATGATTTCTTCCGGGGAATCACCTAATTTCTAATACAGCCGAATTTTCGCGAATGACAGTCCATGCGTGCCGAATGCTAGCTAAATGACACATCGGTCAACGCGGTTGATTGTTAAAGGCATGGGCGGATTTCTAATTGTGACCTTAGCAATGGTATGTACCACTGACAGCTTATAATAAGGGCTGGATTGGAATATAGCGTTTCGTTTTGAATGGGATTGATGGAAAATTCTACGGGAATAGAAGAGATGAATCCCATTGTGATTGGCGTTTATTCTATACAGACCAAAATCCCCTACTCATTCCCATAAACCAGCGTCTGCCGGTATATGATGCAACAGACTTTGTAGAGTGGCGTCATTCGTATATTTTGTCACTCGTTAGTAGTGTATGGTATGTGGGATAAGAGAAGGATGAAGCGGAATGGAGATAGTCTGTCATCTTGGAAGAGGCCAACAGTGTGTTTTATCGTAGAAGTTGAGCTGTTGCAACTTTTAAGTTACCGATGAATTGTATACTACACTTCGAGCGGTGTAAAACTGTAGGCCTTGAATTTGAAAGTCTAAGGTGCCACAATGAACTACTAATGTAGAAATCGCATCAGCGGGTAAACTTGAGTTTTTCAAGACAAACTACCCTTCACTGGCAGCGAAACATCCTCTTCTACTTTGTTTGGCGACGGGGAAAAATATGTGCAAAATGTGAAAGTTGATGCCCCTGAAGGGGATTAGGATGAGAGTGCCATTCGATCAAAGCGCTTGGAAAACCTCTCTCTTAAAGGGGCCTAAAATTCATGGTGGATTCTGTGCAAATGTTAACATTCAAGTTAGAACGGTGATCTCATATCTGGGGTGAATATGCTAAGCAGAATACCCCAAGGTTAAACATTGGGTGCTAGCATTCTTGGTCGACAACTATTAGTTCTGAGCACTAAAGGTGACAATTCAGCAAGGAGAAACAACTGCTATTAAATTACGTCAAGGTTGTTACTCGGATTTAGCGATAAACTCAATTTTAGTTAGGTGGTGTGCACTTCAGAAGTCTGTTGCAAGAAGATACATGTAGTAATTTCGTCTTTTTGCTAACCGTCTCTTGGCATGAGTGTTATCCGAAAAATTCCGGCAGATTATAAACTGGAGATTTTAATCTAATTCAGCATGCGTTTATGACATAGATGTAATCCCGTCACCCGCATTTAGCTAAAACTATCTGAATTCTGATGAGTCCGACACAAGTTTATTGTGATTAGTCAGTAACATCTAATTTGTAACTGGGTTACAAATATATATATATATATATATATATATATATACATATATATATAAGCTCTACTTACACGCTTGCTTAGCTATCTACGTGTGGTCAAAACAGTTTACTTTTGAATTATTATACAATGTTTGATTCAGTACTTGTTTCAGTAATGGTTAAGTAATGGTAGTGGTTATTTTGCTTCGTTTTGCCATCGCTGATTTGTCTGATGTTCCGGAATACTACGTATACAAAGGTGCATTAGAATTCGTTGGTGTAATTAACTCAAAGAATAGTCTGCATTTACGCGTCAGTAAGCGTTGCGTCAGAGAACCAAAAGGAGACACTATTTTCGAACGTGTTGACCTTAGCTTTAAGAGCATACCGAGGGACGCACACTGTCAACAGAATGGAACGTCGCATGTTTTGTAGTAGCCAGTGAACGGCATTCAGCTAATCACCCCGAACGCACTGATGTATATGCTACTTTTTGTTCACCGAGATATGTAATGTTTCATGGTATATTTGTGGTGAATTGTCAGGCCGGGACTGGCAATTTGGACAATAAAGATCGTGCTTTATTGGACGCCTTCTCGCTACATATTCACTTATTTTAAACACAAGTCATGTGTGTGCCACTGTTTAGAAGTATGGTAAGCTTTTACAGTCTTGTAATCAAAACCACAGATACCAAGTAAAATTACTTTGAACAGCAGATTTCGGTCATTACTAGAATGGATAAACGTTTGAGGGGTAACTGAAGTTTCAGTGAACGTTTAGATATGGTGTGATAGATTGAACTTATCTAGTTACTAAAAGTTCAGTGATGAATTGTGGAATTAAATAGGTATTAAACTGTAACCCGTGGTACTAAGAATTGAACATACTCTGGTTGTAAAAGGTGTAGGTTTACAGTTGTATCTTTCATTAGTCTCTCTTGATGTTAACTACGTGGGAAAACATGTGTTAGAAGAAATTGACTAAACATTTCGGGCACCTCACCACCTTGGTACAATTCACCTGAACAACATAATGACGCTGACATCTGCATGTTTTCTCCAGAGACCGCCTTGAGTACATAATCATAACTTTCGTCAGACCGTTCATCGGACAAAATAGCAAGAGGGGTCAGGTGAAATTTCCCTTATGATTTGCGATCTCTCGTGCACATGACTCTAATGGTCGTTGCTTAGAAAATTCCTGCTTGGCGATTAACGTTCGTTTGGGGCTAGCATTATGCAGTAGAACAATATGTAATTCAGCATGATTCACATTTTTGTGTTTTATGAAATATGCTACACAATCACTGAATGGCTAAGGGTATGACATTTATCCGCTGATCCGACCACTTGTATGCTCTATTCATTGTATGCACGTTTTTGGACGTTTTCGTCACTTACTGAAATTGGCATAGATTGTTTAGAACAATTCACCACCACTTTCTGTGAGACCATGTGTGATACAACAGATTAAAGTCGGCACAAGGTGGTTGAGTAAATTGCACATAGCGTTTGATGTGGCCCACTCATTGCACTCTAACGCAGTACACGTTTTTAACCGCAGTGTATGTCTAAGTAAACGCGGACTAAGCCTGCGAGGCGTTCGCTTGGTCAAGTAATCCCGCACGATGTAAAACTCTTGGATAGATATGCCAGTCGACTGATTGATAAAGTGATGTCGTCAGACGATAGTGGTTACAGTTGACTGTTCAGTTTGTATATTTTTGAAGAGTTGTGTACTTGGACCTTACCCTTGTGTTTTGGTATATGTGTCCTTAATTCGGAAACGTCCTTGCGAAAGTATTTGCGGCTCACTGGTTGTGTACTTTTTAAAACAATCGGCTTATCACTTCTTGTGTAACCTGAACATTTTGTTGCGAAAATGACACCCCTGATTTAATAGTTTGCCCTGTGATGAACACTCCGGAGCTCNNNNGAGCTCCTTTCAGCTTGATAGGTGACCAAAGTTTTCGATGCATGCTCATTAACAGCTTAATGGCTTTCAAAAGAAATTGCATGGTTGGGATATAGTTGGGTAGTTGTCACAATCTATCTAATCTCCACAAGATGTTTACGGCTCTCATAGGCACTTATCAGCTTGTACTCCGGTCATTTAATTTACCTGATTCAGTTATGATTGGTATTCGGCCCGAACGTTGCCAAGTGTGATATATGCATTTGAGAAAGCCATGAGAACGATTACCACCATTAACTTTTTCATTCTGTGAATTTGCTGGTCCAATTTTTACATACGGACAAGCATTCTACCTTTTATCTTGATTAGGCTTTGATTGTCAATCAGTTTTGCGCCATCCACATGGAAAACGGCACAGATCTTGTGCTGTATGCATGTTCCGCTCAATTTTTCAGATAAACGATGAGGGAGGGTAAACCTTCGCCTAATAGAACAGTATATATTCGGAGGGACTACCTGCGAGGAAATAGCCTAACTTTCTTAAATAACAGTTTTTTCGTTAAGCAAGTAAATGCTTACCTAAAACTTGGAAATTCAGTGCAAGAGAATGGTCACAGCCTCTGCTTGCAGACTGACTTTCTAATCAGCACCGTATAGAAACTTATTCAGGGCTCATCAATCAAAAGTGAAAGATTATCTACTGTTAACAAAAATGAAAATTCCATTGTAGCTGAAAGATGAAAGAAAAAGAGGAGTTGTTACCAGAGCGTTGCATATATATATATATATCATCTGCCTTTCATCAGTAGGTGAGGAGTCATGTGTTAGATTTCAATACTCTGTAGATTGTCTACTATGATTGTCTATTATGAAAAGCAAAGCAAATAGATTAATAGGGTTACCAGTGAGCTTTAATTGATAGAGGTAAAACTGTTATCCGTTTCAAATTAAAGGAACTGATTGTCTGTATTTTACACAGTCGCAGGTTATGACGGTCATCCTTGATTGACATGGCTCCGGATGAACTTAAAGGGCTGACGAATCTGATTGCGGAATACTATGGTTTGTCCCGGTACATCTCTGTTGATAATCTTATTGAACTCAAGTTTGTAGGCAAAGAACGCGTCTGTGATTTTGAACGTCTGTCCTATAATCAAAGAAGCGATGAGTAGTCCCTGTCAGCGAATTTCAGCCTCCACAAGCAATATGTAAAGCGTGAGTTCTAAAATTCATCATGATACACATTCCGGTGTTCCATAGTTTCACACTGTGAGCTTATCAGTGAGTTCATCATTTCTCGACTTCATCGAAGGAAATTATAAGCACCATTTTATTCAATCCTGGTTAAACTGAGAACTATGTTGGAATTCACTGATGTGGAATACTTCTGAGGATTGTCGTAAGTATGATTCCTGAGGTACATGTGTTCGAGGAACCACCTTTTAAAAACGCCCATGTACGTTTTGAAATACGGTTTGCTTAGATCCGCGCGCACTCTGTGACTGAACTGTCTTCAACCAGCAGTGCCGATCATTTGGCATGCAATCCTGCCCTATGGAAATGTCTTGTCACATGAAATCTACCTATTCATGTGCTGTTGTGATGACACCTCTAACGACAGAAAAGGTCATTGCCTAAGCCAGTGATTTGTACCTGTCCAACGTGCTCGGTGTGTTTGGGAAGGCAAACGGCGACAGCAACTCAGTAGGTGTGTTGAAAGCTGATATCGTTTATTTCAAGGAACTCCGTGGTAAAGTAGACCAATTTGCATAGTGCATATGAACCATCAGCTTTAAACGAAAGAACGTCTCTGGATATTGGCCTAACCGAGAAAAAATACAGCGAGAACAATTGTCAGGAAATGAAGCCTACCGTAAATGAGCCAGACACTAACTGTGACGTACCAGGAACGACGTTATGTGCAGACGGAAGCATTTGTATGGAAGTGGTGTTGAAATGCATATGCCGTGAATTGATTTTCTGAATAAACAGTTATTAAGCCCGCCGGGTTTGTTACCTATAACACTTTTATTATGCACAATGGAATCCCGGTTGCTCTTATTCTGTGAATCAGGACTAATCCTGAATCTTTTTTGCTTATTCATAAACTGCACATTCAGAATTCTATGCTCTGTGAAAATCGATCTCACTTTACCTTTAGGGTGAAGTCAACAGTTAACATTATTCTGATGATCACGACCAGCGGACGTATCTCGACACTGCTCATAGGTAGCCATTTTGCGTTAGTGAAAATATGTGACCAGTTGTTTCTGGCAACTACCTAAGAAAAACATAAATGGTGTAGTATTTCGTCTAATCATTTGTTTTATGAGTATAAAATAACTTCCAAATGTACAAGAAGATATTCTTTGTAAATAGAAACTGTGTGGATTGAATTCTATTTCAAGCGCACAGGCCACATTGTTTTTTATATAATTATTTATTAATACCTCATTGTGACCGTTTGTTTACCCCTTAGTTGTTCTGTAACGTGACGTCCTTCATCAGGTAACGAGTCAGGGTTAGGATCTTTCAAGTTCTGAGAAGGTGTTAAAACCGTACTCAACATCAAAATTATTCCATGCGATTTTTGATAGATCTGTAAACATTCTTCGACTTCCTGGTTCTAATGCAATTTATGGATGATAGCCTTATGAAATTAGGGTGTGGATGTTTTGTGATAATTTCACTTGGTGGGTTACTGCAACGGTTACTTATATATCGTCGGCAAAGTCTTCCACATACTCAGGGTCAGGTCTAGGATGTCCAACAAAATCTTTCCGGTTAAGAGTGTGGTTTATGAATTGCAGTGTTCAATACACAGTGGTGGGTTCAATTGGCGAGTGGAAGAATTCGCTTTTGTGATGGAAGAAGTTGACTGTAAAATGTCTGTTCGATCTCGTGGCTGACGGAGGTATTAGATAACGGAGAATATTTTGGTTTTGAAGATTCCACCATGGTGAGATTAGTCACTGATGTCCTTTAGAAGCACGCTACTTTGAACTGTCAGTATGACCTGTACACGCTTTGTTTACAATCAGTTGTGGTAGCTTTTCTAACATTCAACATATCCGTTCAACATCTGTTTCAACTGATAGCTTGGCGAAGTCGCTACCTGCTGGCCCCGTGCAAACTCTTCGTATGAACAGAGTGTGTAAACTCTGCACAATATTACTACCAAATATTAAGTTATCTTACTCACAAAGCGATTTTCGGTTCAAGATACGTGTTTAAGCCTTAAACAATAAACCCAGTGTTCACTTCTCCTTGATGGCTTTATGCAGCGAGGGAAGATACCTGATATTACATCTCCAACTGGATTTTTTCTTCATGTTAATGAAAAACGGCATAACCTAATCGAAGCAAGTCCACATAGTGGATAATTACGATATTGGTAGGACTTTTACTCATGTCAATGCGGCCCAAGTTTCACTGTGGATATTATTATTCTGCGAAAGAGACCAGAAGCAACGTCGAATTCGTTAAATTCAGTCTAACAATTTAGGATTTCTATGAAAATAGTTCCTTATATTCCGGAATTTGCTGAGCGCTAGTTTGTTGTACCTTTATTCCGTTTGCTTACTGCGAATAGGACATAAAAATACCGCAAAATTTTTACTCCGCTATATCTACAATACCTATCTAACTGTGTATGCAATGATTGGAGATTAGTATATACTCGAACAAATATTGTTACGTACACACGGATTGGAGCTAGTTTTCCTTTGGTAAACGATGGACCCGTAAACAGTTTTGTTTTTCGATGAGCGCGTTGTTCTCACCGAAGCATTTCTAAACCCAACCAATTTGTTTCAAGGCACTATTTTCCTCAGAAATAATTGTATTCTGAACTACAAGGACCAGCTCTCAAATTACATCCCTTTTCTCATCGTCCCTACAAATCAGTCATGGATGTATTGAATGAAGTCGGTATGGTAAATGCCTCGCGAACGTCATGTTCAAGGATAAATGGGTTAACAACGTTTTTGTCTCGCTAGTGAAACACATTCGGAGAGGAGCAAAGGGTCTTTTTCTAGGCTTTGTACCTGTTCGGTTGGTGAGCCAAACGTAGTCCATGGGGACGTATGCATCTGTGGGCGAATTGCTTCGCAATTCGAACCCTGCATGGCACTCGTATGATGCCATATCAGCGAACGATATTTGAAATTCAATCTCTAGGGGACAGCAACAGCTTATGCTGTTAATAATCTCTCAGTTATGCAGGTCGACAGACCATCCCCGGTTGAGTTTCAACAGTGGAATCACCTAGCAGTGGTTGATTTCTCTGACATCTTAGATGAAGGAGTAAGGGTTCCTATTGAGTGCGATATTCTCGAGGCTCATTGGATATCGGGGCGAAGAAAAGAAACTAGAAGGGAACCATGTGCTGTTAGAACAGTCTTTGGGTGAAGCCTCAGAGGCACAGTTTTTGCCACACCGGGAATGCCCAATTGTGTAAACCACTTGGGTGTTCGACAGGTGTCTATGGAAGCTAGAATTCAGACTCTGAGATGGAATTCATCGATGTGAACGACTCAGAAAAGTGGGCTTTGTCAGTCAAGAATAACAAGGCCCCAATCAAAGCGAAAGCTTCTCTGTCTTGTCCGGATGGTCACCACAGAGCAGACTGGACACTGCGAAGTCTGTAATCACATAAGAGTAGGTTACACAGAAAAACCGCTGTCTCTAGCCGCTTCAGCAAAAACTAGGTTAGCAAAGTGTCTATCCGGGGCGTTGATTGTGTCAAGTTGTGATGTCTGCCATGAAGCGTGCGTGCACAAACGGTTGCACATTTCAGTGCTCTGACACTTTTATTCTTAACTTTGTGTTATCTCATCGGACCTAGACAATTTGGATATTTTTGTGTTCCCCTCGTCGTGCCCTATCGGAATATACAAATTTCGCGCTCATACTCTGACGGGTTCTCAACTTAGTATTTTGAAGCACGGCGCACGGAACTTCAGCCGCGGACAAAATTTTGTGTTTTTAAAGAAATTCTGTCGATTTTTGTATCAGTGGATAGCCCTTCATTTTCTGCGTCTGGTGGTGCAAAGCATTCAGTTGTGCATCCATTAGTACTGGAGTTATTGCTTGTTAACGCGTTCGTCCATCACGTCAGCTTTAAATGTCCAGCGTCTCACCAATCCTGCCACACTCGATCGATAGAGCGAGCGTCCTTACCAAGCCTGCTGAGCCGTGCGGTCGTACCACCAGATCATCCACCCGCGCCGTAAAACTTGCCCCTCCACTAGCATCAGTAGCGATGACGCATGCAGCCGATATGTCCACCCAGCGTGACCTATGTGCGGCTTGTCGACAAACGGTGAGTCCAAAAGTACTTTCAGTTGTGTCGTTTATGTAAATTATGTGTGCATGCTGCTTGTGATGCGACCTTAACCCAGGCCAGTATTGAATTGCTGAATAGCGATAGCCACCCTGCAGTCTGTTATCACTGTGCAAAGTGTAGATCAGCTGATTCAGGAAGCAGTAGAAGCAGGTTNGGTCTCTTTCGCAGAATAATAATATCCACAGTGAAACTTGGGCCGCATTGACATGAGTAAAAGTCCTACCAATATCGTAATTATCCACTATGTGGACTTGCTTCGATTAGGTTATGCCGTTTTTCATTAACATGAAGAAAAAATCCAGTTGGAGATGTAATATCAGGTATCTTCCCTCGCTGCATAAAGCCATCAAGGAGAAGTGAACACTGGGTTTATTGTTTAAGGCTTAAACACGTATCTTGAACCGAAAATCGCTTTGTGAGTAAGATAACTTAATATTTGGTAGTAATATTGTGCAGAGTTTACACACTCTGTTCATACGAAGAGTTTGCACGGGGCCAGCAGGTAGCGACTTCGCCAAGCTATCAGTTGAAACAGATGTTGAACGGATATGTTGAATGTTAGAAAAGCTACCACAACTGATTGTAAACAAAGCGTGTACAGGTCATACTGACAGTTCAAAGTAGCGTGCTTCTAAAGGACATCAGTGACTAATCTCACCATGGTGGAATCTTCAAAACCAAAATATTCTCCGTTATCTAATACCTCCGTCAGCCACGAGATCGAACAGACATTTTACAGTCAACTTCTTCCATCACAAAAGCGAATTCTTCCACTCGCCAATTGAACCCACCACTGTGTATTGAACACTGCAATTCATAAACCACACTCTTAACCGGAAAGATTTTGTTGGACATCCTAGACCTGACCCTGAGTATGTGGAAGACTTTGCCGACGATATATAAGTAACCGTTGCAGTAACCCACCAAGTGAAATTATCACAAAACATCCACACCCTAATTTCATAAGGCTATCATCCATAAATTGCATTAGAACCAGGAAGTCGAAGAATGTTTACAGATCTATCAAAAATCGCATGGAATAATTTTGATGTTGAGTACGGTTTTAACACCTTCTCAGAACTTGAAAGATCCTAACCCTGACTCGTTACCTGATGAAGGACGTCACGTTACAGAACAACTAAGGGGTAAACAAACGGTCACAATGAGGTATTAATAAATAATTATATAAAAAACAATGTGGCCTGTGCGCTTGAAATAGAATTCAATCCACACAGTTTCTATTTACAAAGAATATCTTCTTGTACATTTGGAAGTTATTTTATACTCATAAAACAAATGATTAGACGAAATACTACACCATTTATGTTTTTCTTAGGTAGTTGCCAGAAACAACTGGTCACATATTTTCACTAACGCAAAATGGCTACCTATGAGCAGTGTCGAGATACGTCCGCTGGTCGTGATCATCAGAATAATGTTAACTGTTGACTTCACCCTAAAGGTAAAGTGAGATCGATTTTCACAGAGCATAGAATTCTGAATGTGCAGTTTATGAATAAGCAAAAAAGATTCAGGATTAGTCCTGATTCACAGAATAAGAGCAACCGGGATTCCATTGTGCATAATAAAAGTGTTATAGGTAACAAACCCGGCGGGCTTAATAACTGTTTATTCAGAAAATCAATTCACGGCATATGCATTTCAACACCACTTCCATACAAATGCTTCCGTCTGCACATAACGTCGTTCCTGGTACGTCACAGTTAGTGTCTGGCTCATTTACGGTAGGCTTCATTTCCTGACAATTGTTCTCGCTGTATTTTTTCTCGGTTAGGCCAATATCCAGATACGTTCTTTCGTTTAAAGCTGATGGTTCATATGCACTATGCAAATTGGTCTACTTTACCACGGAGTTCCTTGAAATAAACGATATCAGCTTTCAACACACCTACTGAGTTGCTGTCGCCGTTTGCCTTCCCAAACACACCGAGCACGTTGGACAGGTACAAATCACTGGCTTAGGCAATGACCTTTTCTGTCGTTAGAGGTGTCATCACAACAGCACATGAATAGGTAGATTTCATGTGACAAGACATTTCCATAGGGCAGGATTGCATGCCAAATGATCGGCACTGCTGGTTGAAGACAGTTCAGTCACAGAGTGCGCGCGGATCTAAGCAAACCGTATTTCAAAACGTACATGGGCGTTTTTAAAAGGTGGTTCCTCGAACACATGTACCTCAGGAATCATACTTACGACAATCCTCAGAAGTATTCCACATCAGTGAATTTCAACATAGTTCTCAGTTTAACCAGGTGTGAATAAAATGGTGCTCATAATTTCCTTCGATGAAGTCGAGAAATGATGATCTCACTGATAAGCTCAGAGTGTGAAACTATGGAACACCGGAATGTGTATCATGATGAATGTTAGAACTCACGTTTTACATATTGCTTGTGGAGGCTGAAATTCGCTGACAGGGATTACTCATCGCTTCAGTAAGTGACGAAAACGTCCAAAAACGTGCATACAATGAATAGAGCATACAAGTGGTCGGATCAGCGGATAAATGTCATACCCTTAGCCATTCAGTGATTGTGTAGCATATTTCATAAAACACAAAAATGTGAATCATGCTGAATTACATATTGTTCTACTGCATAATGCTAGCCCCAAACGAACGTTAATCGCCAAGCAGGAATTTTCTAAGCAACGACCATTAGAGTCATGTGCACGAGAGATCGCAAATCATAAGGGAAATTTCACCTGACCCCTCTTGCTATTTTGTCCGATGAACGGTCTGACGAAAGTTATGATTATGTACTCAAGGCGGTCTCTGGAGAAAACATGCAGATGTCAGCGTCATTATGTTGTTCAGGTGAATTGTACCAAGGTGGTGAGGTGCCCGAAATGTTTAGTCAATTTCTTCTAACACATGTTTTCCCACGTAGTTAACATCAAGAGAGACTAATGAAAGATACAACTGTAAACCTACACCTTTTACAACCAGAGTATGTTCAATTCTTAGTACCACGGGTTACAGTTTAATACCTATTTAATTCCACAATTCATCACTGAACTTTTAGTAACTAGATAAGTTCAATCTATCACACCATATCTAAACGTTCACTGAAACTTCAGTTACCCCTCAAACGTTTATCCATTCTAGTAATGACCGAAATCTGCTGTTCAAAGTAATTTTACTTGGTATCTGTGGTTTTGATTACAAGACTGTAAAAGCTTACCATACTTCTAAACAGTGGCACACACATGACTTGTGTTTAAAATAAGTGAATATGTAGCGAGAAGGCGTCCAATAAAGCACGATCTTTATTGTCCAAATTGCCAGTCCCGGCCTGACAATTCACCACAAATATACCATGAAACATTACATATCTCGGTGAACAAAAAGTAGCATATACATCAGTGCGTTCGGGGTGATTAGCTGAATGCCGTTCACTGGCTACTACAAAACATGCGACGTTCCATTCTGTTGACAGTGTGCGTCCCTCGGTATGCTCTTAAAGCTAAGGTCAACACGTTCGAAAATAGTGTCTCCTTTTGGTTCTCTGACGCAACGCTTACTGACGCGTAAATGCAGACTATTCTTTGAGTTAATTACACCAACGAATTCTAATGCACCTTTGTATACGTAGTATTCCGGAACATCAGACAAATCAGCGATGGCAAAACGAAGCAAAATAACCACTACCATTACTTAACCATTACTGAAACAAGTACTGAATCAAACATTGTATAATAATTCAAAAGTAAACTGTTTTGACCACACGTAGATAGCTAAGCAAGCGTGTAAGTAGAGCTTATATATATATGTATATATATATATATAT